>PVIY010034433.1:0-27123 GCA_004026745.1 Myrmecophaga tridactyla
TGCTGGGAGTTGAGAGTACCGAGCATGATGCAAAGCAGTGACAGTTCTGTGACTGGAGAAAGAGCGAAGTGTGTGACAGGTACAGCGTTAGCAGCAGGAGGGAAGGCATCGGGTAAAGATTCCGAGGAAATAACCTTGAAGTTGTATCACCAGGGTGGCAGGGCTGGGGACGGTGTTTCCAGGGACCATAACGACATTTGCAGAAGAGAGAAGGAAGAAAACGGCATCTTGTACTCAAGGAGCAGGATGAAGTGCTGCCTAGATGACTGAAGCGGGAGCTCGTCACCTGGAGAGGGCGTGCAGCTCGGCGTGGAAACTGTTGCCTCATCTGCAGGTCAATGGTAAACTCTAAGAAGGCCATATGCCCCCTTCTCAATGTGTTAAATCCTTCAGCAGCAATTGTTGCTTGCCCTGTGGACCTCCATTAAATGCTTATTGATGAGAAGCCTTTTTCCAATACCAACAGTCTCACCCACTCTTGCTTCGTCTCACCAGACATGATTAGATGATGAGGGCAGATGAGACACTTCTGTGGCACACCGAGCCTTGTGTCTGATGAGGGTGGTGCTCGGACCAGAGCCAGGTTTGAGCATAGCTGGAAAGTTTTCCTCCTGGGGACCTCTGGAGTGAGTCCATTTCAAGCTATCACTGTAGTTCTCTGGGCTGGAGTATGAGCGAGTATTTAGTTGAAGTAAATCGGAATGTACAAATTATGCAGGTACCGCTGGCTTTGTGGGTGAGCTTGGGAAAGTGCGCTCACCGCGTCCTGTGGCTGCGATGCTCTGCCCGGGCCGTCCCTCCTGGAGAAGCAAGGCTTAGGCTACCCACAGCAAGGAAGGAAGAGAGGCACTTACTCGCTGTCATTAAAAATCTCCTTCCCAACCTCACGCTTCCTTCCCGTCGAAGCTGTCTTTCAACCAGATGCTCTAATTTACAGTTTCTGGGAACTTTGGGAAAAATAAATCAAAACACCAGGTTACATGAGATGGTGCAGTTACATGTTTTAACAACTCCCCCCAAATTATATTTTGCCAAAATAAAATTGAACTTTGAAAAGCTTCCTAATAGTTGTGAGAAGCAGCCACTCACTTCAGATGCACTAGCGCAAGTCTGCGCTTGTGAATTGCTCAGAACACTTTGCAAATAATATCTCACTAAGCCATCCAGCCTCCCTGGGAAGGAGCTACAGCAGCTGGTGGACAGCTTTCTTCTCACGCAGTGAGGGATGTTCCTGCTGCCTCAGAGGGAGCTGGGAGACCGGCTGTGTGTATATATATTATATATATATGGAGAGAGAGAATGAATGATATACAAGCATGATGAAATATCCACATTTGGATAATCTGTGCGAAGTGTACACAAGAATTCTTTGTACTGTTTAGTTTCTTTTAGTAAGTCAGAAATTATGTCAAAATAAAATTCTGAGACCTCATGAGTTTTGTTTGACATTAGGGGGGTCTCACAGGCCTCCTCTTGACCCACGGTGACCTGCAGATCTCAGGGAGAGTGTAGAGGTTAAGGACAGAGTGTGGACTCTGGACCCAGCCTTCCAGTCCCAGTCCTGACCCTGCAGCGCCCAATGCCCTGAGCAGGTCAGCAGCTTCTCGGGGTGGTGAGGGGTTTGGCTGGGGAAGGCACATACTTTGGCATCGCGCTTGGCATAGTTCCTGACCCGTGGCAAACCTTCCATCAATTTCATTATTGCTGCCTCTTTCGGGCATCTTGCAGGTAAAGAGTGATGGTCAGTTTGTGGCTATGAGGCACTGGCCTGGACGAATGTCTCAATGTGAATTCCCTGACATGAGTTTTGTCCCCCTGAAGGCAGGGTGGCCGCTGCAGGGGGTGTGGATGCACCCGACAAGATGAAGAGCCGAATTCCTGTGGTGCTGCTGGCCTGTGGCTCCTTCAACCCCATCACCAACATGCACCTGCGCTTGTTCGAGGTGGCCAGAGAACACCTGCACCAAACAGGTCAGTCTGGGGCTGCCGGGTCCAGGGGAGCATGGATGGGCATCGTCACCATGGTTACAGCTACTCAGGTGATCCCCTCACAGCCTCCCTGGCGTGCACATGTCTTCCGTCCTGGTCTCAGGAGGAGTCACCTCCCTGGCCACAGAGGTGACCCCTGTCCGGGGTCCTCTCCACCTCGCCTTGTCCATCAAAGGCACTGGGCACTCAGAACCCGTGTCTCCTCCAGGGCACCCTATGGCTCCCGAGGTTCACCTGCACGGCCATCGCAGAGCAGAATACGCTTCTGTGGGTCCCGGTTGTCCTTCAGTGGGTATGGCACAGGCTCCAGTGGGGGTTCGGACATTCTCTCCTTTTGAAAAACAGATCTTAGAGTTTTAAAGATTAACAATCTGGTACGAAGGACATTTCCAGTACAGATGGCACCGCTTTGCCAGAAATATTCAATCTGGGAATATTTCATCTCCTTGACTTTCCATTTTATTATTAAGGGAGTGCAATGGCTTTTGGAATCTGCGTGATTATTTATATGTTGATGTCAGGTACATATGAAAGCATTCATTGATTATGTATTTATGTTTGTGTTATATATTTTATATATATTTCGCATTTATATACTCAAAAAATTTTGCCTTTAAGGTGAATACTGTTATGCCAGAATCATTTACTTTTAATATAGAAAAAGTTAGTAATTGAGTGATGTATAAGTCATTTTTTCAAAGGAATTTTGTACGAATGTGAGTTTTATTTTAAAGAAAATGTCTTTTTTACAAAGCACAACTTATTATTCAAAAAGAGAAAGTGGATGTCTATTCTTAGTAAATAAAGAACTCTTACAAGGGAATTTAAAAAAAAATAAACAACCCAGTTAAAACTGGTTAATGGGCATTAGTAGGCAGTATACCAAAGAAATATAAATGGCCAATAACCGTGGGAAAAGATGCTCCACATCACTGATAATCAATGAAAATGCTACTGAAAACCTGTACACATCACAAGGTTGGAAGCACCATGAGGACAGCTGCTGGGGCCAGGGCACCACGGAACTGCCGCCATCCTTCGCTGGGCATAGATTGGTCCTCAGGAAGTATCTGTTGAGTGAGTAAATTGTTGTAGCCTATGAGATTGGCAAAGATGAAAGAGTGACAAAATTCACTGCAGGCCAGATCGTGAAATAGATGCTCTTCTGTATGGTAGTGATCGGATGAGCAGTAAAACATCTTTGAAGGGCAGTGTGGTCTTCTGTGCCAAAAAATGCCTATGTCCTTACCCATTCCCACATGAAGAGAAAAGTCTATTGAAACTGAACTCAAACTGACACAGATGTTAAAATTAGAATAATAAAGCATTTATTAGAATTATGTTCCCATGTTCAGAAAGTTAAGTAGAGTCATGGAAAATATACAGAAGAACCATATCAAACTTTTAGAGATGAGAACTACAGTGTGTGCGATGACAACAAATACACTGGATAGGATTAATGAAAGATTAGTGCTCTTGAGCTTGAAGATACACAATGGAAGCTATCCAAAAGGAAACACAGAGAAAAAAAATTTTTTTAAAGCACAGAAAAGAACATCAGTAAGCTGTGGGATAACTTTAAGCACTTAATATACTAGTAATTGGAATCCCCGAAGTGGAATGAAGAGGGGGAACGGTAAAAAATAATTGAAGAAATAATGACTGAAATGCTTGCAAATTTGATTAAAATAACAAACCCACAGTGCCAAGTAGTTCAACGCACTCCAAGCACAAGAAACATGAAGGACACCAGCATCATCACATTGCTCAAAACCAGTTATAAGGTGGAAGAGCTGAAGAGTCAGAGGCACAAAGGGAAGGATGATAGCAGATTACTTGTAAGAAGCAGAGAACGTCCTTAAAGTGCTGAAAGAAGAAGCTGTCAACCTAGAATTTCATATCCATTCTGTATCTAGAGAAAGTGTCATTCAAAATGAAGGCAACATAAGGACCTGTTCATATATATAAAACCTGAAGAATTCACACTAGCAGACCCACACTATAAGAAGTGTCAAAGAAAATCCTTCAGGCAGAAGGAAGATGATACCAAGTGGATATACAGAGCTACCCAAAGGAATGAAGAGCACTGGAAGTGGATGGTGACCATATGGGTAAATGCATACTTTTTAATTTAAATTTGTTTAAAACATGATTTACTGTTTAAACAAAGTAATAATGCATTGTGAAGCTCATTACATATACAGAAGTTAAATATATGACAATAGTTGCATAAAGGTTGGGAGAGGAGAAATGGAAGCATGCTTCTTACACATGAAGTGGTATAATATATCTTAAAGATAGACTGATAAGTTAAAAACGTATACTAATGTGACCATTAAAATAACAAAGCAAATAGTTATACTAGTATACCTACAAAGTAGATAAAACGAAATCAGAATATGCATAATGGATCTAAAAGAAGAGAGAAAAAGAAAAGATGTGAAAAATAGAAAACAAATAACAAGATTCTAGACTTAAATCTAATCATATCAATAGTCTCATTAAGTATAAGTAATCTAATGACAAAGAGATCATCAGATTGAATAAAATAAATGAGGACCAGGTATCTAATCCTATAAGAAACACACTTTAAATATAAAGACACAAATAGATTAAAAGTAAAAAGATGGGCAGAGGTATCCCATGCTAACATAAATAAAAGAAAAATGAAGTGATTCCAGTAATATCAGAGAAAGCGGATTTCAGAGAAAGGCAATAAAAGGTCAATTCATAATTATAAATGGGTCAGTTCATCAAGAGATAATAGCAATCCTAAGTGTTTTTGCACTTAATAATAGAATTTCAAAACACATGAAGCAAAAACATAGAGAATTGAAAAGAGGAATTATAGGCAGATATTTTAATATCACTTTTTCACTAGCTGATAGACTAAACAGAAGATCAATAAGGATATAGAAGTCTTGTACAACACCATCAGTCAACCTGATACAGTTGGCATTTATAGAACACTCCACCAAATATCAGCAGAATATATTTTCTTTTCAAGGTTGCACAGAACATTTACCAAGATAGACCATATTCTGGGCCATAAAAGAAGTCTCAATAGATATCAAAGGATTTAAGTGATAATAAATGTATTCTCTGACTACAATAGAAATCCATTTTAAAACAATAGCTGAAAGAGCTTTGGAAGGTTCCCAAATATTTAGAAATGGAATAACACACTTCTAAAAATCCATAGGTCACAAAAGAAATAAAAATGTAAAGTAGAAAATATATCAAATTGAATGAAAATGGAAACAAAACATAAAAATGTTAGGATGTCACGAAAGAAGTATTTAGGGAGAAATTTATACCACTAAACACATATATAGTTTAGAAAGGGGAAGACCTCAGACAAATGACTTCTGCTTCCACCTTAAGAAACTAGGAATAGAAGAGCAAATGAAGCACAAAGTAGAACAAAGAACGTAATAAAGCTCGGAGCAGAAATCAATGAGATAGAACACAGAAAAACATTAGATGTAATCAAAGAAACCAAGAGCTGTTTCTTTGAAAAAATCAATAAAATTGATTAACCTCTAGCCAAACTTACAAGGGAAAAAAAGAAGGAACCCACAAATACTAATAGCCGGGATGAGAAAGATGGCATAACTACTAACATCAAAAGGATACTAAGGAACATTATGAAAAGCTATATACCAATAAATTTGACAGTTTATTTGGAATGGGAAAATCCTTTGAAAGGCACTACCAAAGCTCACATAAGAAGAACACAATCTGAATATTCTTGTCAATTAAAGAAATTTAATTTTTGGTTAAAAAACTTTCCCACACAGAGAAAGGTAACTTCACTGGTGAATTCTACCAAACATATAAGGAAGAATAATAACAGTTGTAAAATTCTTCCAGGAAATCAAACTCCATCAATGAAGTCAGCATTACCATGATATCAAAACTTGACAAGAACATTACAAGAAAAGGAACTGTATTCCAGTACCCTCCTCCCAGAATTTGCCCTCCAGGTGAAAGCAGCTAGGGAAAACAAAAGGAGTGTTTAAAAAAATTGTAGAGGCAAAACAAACAAAAAAGAAGAGATCAAGACTCCCAGAGAAGGAAAAAGGGAAGGAAGCTTTCTCCTGGGGATGAAATAATTGCATAAATAGTCTTAAAAATTGTTCCACATATCCAGGGAAAGAATCAGATGAAGAAGATATATATATATAAAAAAAAAATCTGTTCTGTTAAACACAGGGTATTCTAAAAGTCTAGAAGTTGAACCAAGGCCAAAGAAGAGCCATAACACAAAGCCAGTCAACAATAAGACTCTAGGTAAGAGAGAGAAACTGACCTTCAGAGTAAACTCATCCAGATAATCAGATGCCTAGACATCAGCAAAACATTACAAGTCATACTAATAAACAAGAAGATATGGCCAAGTCAAAGGAACAAATTAAAACTTCGGAAGAAATGCAGAATTTGAAACAACTAATCAAACATATTCAAACAAATCTCCTAAACCAATTCAGGAGATGAAAGAAAATATGGGTAAAGTGATAAAGGTTATTATGAAGATGCTGTGGAAAGCCTTGATATTTGAAGAAGACTGTATAACTATATGGCTTTTATAATGTGGCTGTGTGATTGCGAAAACCTTGGTCTGGTGCTCCTTTTATCCAGGGTGTGGACAGATGAGCAAAAATAAAATAAGGATAAAGATAAATAAATAATAAGGGGAGATAAAGGGTAAAAAAACTGGGGAGATTGAATTACTGTGAGTCAATGAGAGAGGGGGTATGGGGAATGAGATGTAAGAGTTCTTTTTTTTCTTTTTATTTCTTTTTCTGGAGTGATGCAAATGTTCAAAAAATGATCGTGGTGAAGAATAGACAACTATGATGATATTGTGAGTCATTATTGTATAATATGGTTGGAGTCTGTGTGTGGATATTTCTCAATAACAATATTTTTTTAAAAAGATGATATTGTAGGAGTATAAAGAAGAATTTGAAAGTATAAAAAGGAACATAAAAATTATGGGAATGAATGACACATAGAAGAGATTAAAATACACTAGGGGCATACAATAGCAGGTTTGACCAGGCAGGAGAAAGAATCAGTAAACCAGAAGAGGAGGCCATTGAAATCTTACAGAAAGAAGAAGAACTAGAAAAAAAAGAATGGAAAAACTTGAGTGGGTCTCAGGGATTTAAATGACAGCACAAAGAGCACAAACATATTTGCCATGGGTGTCCCACTAGGAGAAGAGAAGGAAAAATAGGCAGAAAGAATATTTGAGGAAATAATGGCCAAAAATTTCCCAACTCTTATGAAAGACATAAATATTCATGTCTAAGAAGCACAACATACTCCAAATAGAATTAATCCAGATGGACCTACTCCAAGACACATACTAATCACATTGTCAAATGCCAAAGATAGAAAGAAAATCCTGAAAGCAGCAAGAGAAGAGCAATTCATCCCACACAACGGAATCTCAGTAAGACTAAGGTGTGATTTCTGGTCAGAAACCACAGAGGCAAAAAGGCAGTGGTATCATATATTTAAGTACTTGAAGAGAAAAACTCCTAGCCAAGAATTCTTTATCCAGCAAAACTGCCCTTCAAAAATGAGGGAGAGTTTAAAATATTCACAGAAAACAGAAACTGAGAGAGTTCAATCAACAAGAGATCTGTCTTACAAGAAATACTAAAGGGGGAACAAAAGGGCAGGCCATGGTCGCTCAGCAGGCATTGTTCCTGCCTGCCATGTGGAGGCCCGGGTTCAATTCCTGGTGCCTGCCCATGCAAAAAAAGAAAGAAAACAGAAAAACTAAATGGAGTTCTGCAGGGTAAAAGGAAAAGATAGAAGACGCAGGCTTAGGGTAGAGTGTAGAAGTAAAAGTTATCAGTAAGGTTAATTAAAAGTGTAGAGAGAGAGACAAAAATAAGATACAGCATAAAAACCAAAGGATGAAATGGTTGAAGTAAGTACTGCCTTTACAGTAATAACATTGAACGTCTATGGATTAAACTCCCCAGTCAAAAGACACAGATTGGCAGAATGAATTTTTAAAGATATACAACTATATGCATCTATAAGAGAATCACCTTAGACACAAAAATGCAAATAAGTTGAAAGTGAAGTGTTGGAAAAAGATATTCCACACAAACAATAACAAAAAAAAAAGAGCTGGCGTAGCTATACTAATATCAGACAAAATAGATTTTAAATGCAAAACTGCTATGAGACAAAGAAGAACATTACATGTTAATAAAAGGGTCAATCCCCCAAGAAGAAATAGCCATCATAAATATTTATGCACTAACCTTGGTGCCCAAAGTAAATGAGGCAAACACTGCCAAACTGAAGGGAGATATAGACATATCTACAGTAATAATTAGAAACCTCAATAATGCACTCTCATCAATAGATAGAACATCTAGACAGGGTATCAATAAGGAAACAGAAGAATTGAATAATATGATAAGTGAACTAGACCTAACAGACATATACAGAATAGTGCACTCCTAAACAGCAGGATATACATTTTTCTCATGTGCTCATGGGCCATTCCCAAGGATAGCCCAATGTTAGATCACAAAACAAGTCTAAATAAATTTTGAAAGATTGAAATTACACACAGTACTTTCTCTGATCATAATTGAGTGGAACTGGAAATCAATAATAGGCAGAGAACTGGAAAACGCACAAATTTATGGAAGTTAACACTCTTCAACAATCAGTGGGTCAAAGAAGAAATTGCAAGAGAAATTAGTAAATACCTGGAGATGAATGGAAATGAGACTATAACATACCAAACTAATGGAATGCAGTGAAGGAAGTGCTGAGAGGGAAAATTAAAGCCCTGAATGTCTACATTAAAACAGAAGAGAGGGTGCATGAGTGGTTCAGTGGTATTCCATGCAGGAGACCTGGGTTCAATTCCCAGACCATGCACCTAAACAAAAAAGAAAGAAAGAAAAGAAAAGAGCTCTAATCCACTAACTAACTATGTACCTGGAGGGACTAGAAAAAGAGGGGGCATTACTACTCACCCCACAGAAATATAAAGGATCACAAGAGGATATTATGAACAACTGTATGCCAACAAATTAGACAACCTAGAAAAATGGACAAATTCCTAGAAACACACAAACAACCTTCACTGACTCTAGAAGAAATAGAAGACTTCACCAGAAAAATTACAAGTGAAGAGTTTGGATCAGTCATCAGAAACCTCCCAAAAAAGAAAAGCCCGAGACAAGATAGCTCCACAGGTGAATTTTACCAGTCATTCCAAAAAGAATTAATAGTAATTTTGCTCAAACTCTTCCAAAAAATGGAAGAGGAAGAAACACTAGCTAACTCATTGTATGAGGCCAACATCACTCAAATACCAAAGCTAGATACAGATAATATAAAGAAAGAAAATTACAGACCAATTTCTCTAATAATGAATATGGATACAAAAATCTTCAACAAAATATTTGTAAATCATATCGAGCCACATATTAAAAGAATCCAGCCACTAAAACTAAGACAGCAACAGAAAGTAGATTGATGGTTATCACATGCTGATGAGAAAAGTATTTTCTTCTGGGGGGATGGAAATTTTTTTGAAACTAGAGATGGTGGTTGCACAACATTCTGAATATACTGAATGCCACTGAATTGTCCAATTTAAAACAATTAATTATGTGTTGCATGGATCTCACCTCAGTAAGAAGAAGTTTTAGAAAAGTGAGCAAACAAAAGGAAGGGACTGAAAAATTAGCAGTAAGATTTGGAAAAAACAAATAGAACCTTTAGAAATAAAAAATGTTATCATTAAAAAATAAATGCAATAGATTGTAATTAATAGTGGATTGGACTGAGCTAAATAGGGAATTAATTAGTTAGAATATTAATCTGAATAAATTACGCAGAATATAGCACTCTAGAGGCAAGTGGATGGAAGATATGAAAGTGAAGTTATATGGAGGATAGAATGAGAATGTCTAAAATATATGCAAACTGTTGTCCAAGAAAATGAGAAAATAGAAGAGAGGCCATATCCAAAGAGATCATGCCTGAGAATTTGAGTCAAGAAAAACAGAATTTCCAAAGGCAGCATAGGATTTTTAAAAAAATACAGCAAACTTTACACCTAAATACAATGTAGTTAAACTAGAACACAAAAGCAAGAGTACCTCTTTAAAACAAGTCAGAAAGAAAAAACAGATCACCTACAAAAGAACTACAATTAGGGCAGCTGCCGTGGCTCAGCAGGCAGAGCTCCGACCTGCCGTGCTGGAGGTCTGGAGTTCGATCCCTGGTGCCTCCTGCCCATACACAAATTAAAAAAAAAAAAAAAAAAGAACTACAATTAGAATTGTGGTAGTCAGTAAGGCCAGTGCAGATATTTTATTTCTCGTTCTTTGGGGCATGGTGTAGGGTTTTATTTTCCTGTTCCTTGAAGCTAGATGTTGCTATGTGACTTGATTTAGCTGATGAAATGTGAACAAAAGTGACGTGTCACTTCCTGGAAGACTTTCATGTCATTTATCATTCCCCCTTTTCCTGTCTAAGCTGTTATGGAAACCTTTAAAAGCACGGTTGCTGGATGACTATATGGGGTAGAATCCTCTGTGACTTGTGTAGAAAATATAGTCTGAGCAATAAATAAAGTTTTGTTATGTTAAAAAAAAAATCCAGCCACACATTAAAAGCAAACCTACCATGATCAAGTGGGGTTTATTCCAGGTATGAAGTGTGGTTCAACACAAGAAAATCAATGCACTAGACCACATTAACAAATCCAAGGGGGAAAAGAACCACATGACCATCTCAATTGATGCAGAAGAGGCATTTGACAAAATCTAGCATCCTTTCTTGATAAAAACACTTCAAAAAATAGGAATAGAAGGAAATTTCCTCAACATGATAAAGGGAGGTATGCCAGTTTGAAACTGTTGTGTACCCCAGAAAAGCCATATTCTTTAAGCATCATCAAATATTGCCAAGATTGTTTCCATGGAGATTTGACCCACCCAATTGTGGATGGTAACTTTTTTTTATTTTGGTTCTTTATTTAATCAAGGTGACCAAAGTTTGAAAGTAAATAGAGGAGTTAACATGATTTTAAGAAGACATGATTTTTTTAAAGGTGGGGAGGCATTGTCCAAAACAATAAGGAAGGAGATGGGTAACATGCATATTAATAAGGATACTGGTCTGATAAGACATAGAATCTTTGCCATCTAGCAGATTACTCAGATGGTTAAAAACCTTTTATAGCTTCTCACTAAGAGCAAACAAATAATCCAAGAAAGCATTGTCATTTTAGCAGAGTGAAAACCAAACTGGTTTTGCATAAAGAATCGTGTAATAAGAAAAATATTAAAAATCTTATAAAACTATAAAATCTTAGCCAACCTTAACCTCAACCAATAAAATTCCCTTCCAACAAGGCTTCTATAACTTTCTATATCTATCCATTTTGTCCTGCATATTCTTGTTTCTGATTCTGCAACAATCAGTTATTTTACTTTAGGGGAAAAAGTATTCTCTTTTTCCTTAACAAAAGCACTTTATAGTTAAATTACAAATAAAGATCTTGAAATCAATCTTCAAGCCTACAAAACTTCTTTTCCCCTGTTGATCAGGATGGAATTGTTTTCCCAGTTCAGAGGATTTAGGGGCCTTGACAAAATTCAGTTGACCATAGATTTGGTGGTCTATTTATTTCTGCACTCTTGACTGGATTCCATTGGTCAATGCTTCTGTCTTTTTTTTTTTTTTTTGGATGCTTTTAGCTGTTCGGGTTTGGCTGCCTCTTCAGCTTTTAGCTATTTGGGTTTGGCTGCCTCTTCACCTTTTTGACAAAGTCTTTTGAGGTACAGAAGCATTTGATTTTGAGGAGTTTCTGTTTATCTCTTTTTCTCTTTTGTTGCTTGCACTTGGGTGTAAAGTTTAGGACGCTACCTCCTATTACCAGGTCTTGAAGATGTTTCCCTACATTTTCTTCTAGAAGCTTTATGCTGCTTTATATTTAGATGTTTGATCCACTTTGAGTTAATTTTTTGTAGGGTGTTAGATAAGGGTCCTCTTTCATTCTCTTGGCTATTGATAGCCAGTTCTTCCATGCCCAACTATTGAAAAGACTATTTTGTCCCAGTTCAGAGGATTTGGGGGCCTTGTCAAAAGTCAATTGACCATAGATTTGTTGTTGTATTTTCTGCACTCTATTCCATTGGTCAATGCTTCTGTCTTTGTGCCAGTACCATGTTGTTTTGACCACTGTGGCTTTATAGTAGGTTTTAAAGTCAGGGAATGTTAATCTTCCCACTTCATTCTTCTTTTTTTGGATGCTTTTAGGTATTCAGGGTCTCTTTCCCTTCCAGATGAATGTGGTAGTTAGCGTTTCCAAATCTTCAGTGTAGGTTGTTGGAATTTTGATTGCTACTGTTTTGAATCTGTGGATCAGTTTGGCGAGAATTGACATCTTAACTGTATTTAGCCTTCCTATCCATGAGCAGGGAATGTCTTTCCACCTATTTAGGTCTCCTTTGATTTCCTTTATCTGTGTTATGTAGTTTTCTGTGTACAAGTCCTTTACGTCCCTAGTGAAGTTCATTCCTAAGTATTTGATTCTGTTAGTTTCTATTTTGAATAGAATTTTTTCCTTAAATGACTGCTCAGCTGGGTCATTGCTTGTGTATAGAAATGTTACTGATTTTTACACATAAATTTTATATCCCACCACCTTGCTGAATTTGTTTATTAGCTCAAGTAACTTTGCTGTAGATTTCTCAGGATGTTCCAAGTATAGTAGCATATCATCTGCAAATAATGAGAGTTTTATTTCCTCCTTTCCTATTTGGATGCCTTTTATTTCTTTGTCTTACCTGATTGCTCTAGCTAGAACTTCTAGCACAATGTTGGATAATGGTGGTGACCTGATCTTAGGGGGAAGGCTTTCAGCCCCTCTCCATTGAGTACAATGCAGCTATTGGTTTTTTCATATATTCCCTCATCATATTGAGGTAGTTACCTTTGATTCCTATCTTTTGGATTGTTTTTATCAGAAATGGATGCTGAATTTTGGCAAATGCTTTTTCAGCATCAATCGAGATGATCATGTGATTTTCCCTTTCAGTTTGTTAATGTGCTTTATTACATTAATGATTTTCTTGCGTTGAGCCATCCTTGCTTTCCTGGTATAAACCCCATGCGGTCATGGTGTATAATTCTTTAATGTGCTATTGGATTCGAATTGCTAATATTTTATTGAGAATTTTTACATCTGTTTTCATTAGGGAGATTGGCCTGTAGTTTTCCTTTCTTATAGCATTTTTACCCAGTTTTGGTATTAAAATGATATTAGCTTCATAAAATGTGTTTGGTAGAGTTCCTTTTTCCTCAATGTTTTGGAAAAGTTTGAGCAGGATTGGTATTAGTCCTTTCTGGAATGTTTGATAAAATTCCCCTGTGAAGCCATCAGGCCCTGGGCTTTTCTTTGTCAGAAGATTTTTGATGACTGATTGAATCTCTTTACTTGTGATTGGTTGTTGAGATCTTCTATTTCTTCCTGAGTCAGTGTAGCTTATTTGTGTGTCTCCAGGGATTTGTCCATTTCATCTAAGTTGTCTAATTTGTTGGCATATAGTTGTTCATAGCATCCTCTTATGATTTCTTTTATTTCTTCAGGGTCTTGTGAGTAGCTCGAGATCAGCCCTGCTCCATGGAAAAGTTAGAGTAGGGACAGGAAGGTGACTGAGGCACTGAATTATGTTTGTGAATGTGGTTGAAAGGGGAAGTCTTGGGTCATGTATGTTACTAGAAGGTAAGTTTGAAGATAAAACATGGCACTGTATATAACAGTGAAGCCGTTGTGAGCAATGAACTATGGTTAATAGTACAATTAAAAGAATATTCTTTCATGAATTATAACCAATATACAACACTATTGCAAACTATTAATAATAGTGTGGTATGTAGGAAAAAATATCCCTAATGTAAACTATGGATTTCAGTTAACAGTAATATTTGAATATTCCTTCATCACTTGTAACAGAGGTAGCATACCAATGCAAAGTGTCAACAATAGAGTGGAATATGGGAACTCTGTATTTTTTACATGATTTTTCTGTAAACCTACAACTTCTGTAATTAAAAAAATAATTTTAAAAAACCTTATGCTAAGTGAAAGAAGCTAGATACAAAGTACTACATACTGTATTATTTCATTTATATAAAATGTAAATGTAAGTACCTTTGTAGAGACAGAATTAGATTAGAGGTTATGTAGGGCTAGAGATGGATAGGCAGATTGAGAGGTGACTTCTGAGAGATATAAGGATTTTCTTTTCAGAGTAATGAAAATATTCTAAAATTGATTGTGGTTATGAATACACAATTCTGTGATAATCCTAAAATCCAGTGACTGGTACACTTTTGATAGATTATATGGTATGTGACTATATCTCAATAAAACTGCTTTAAAAATCAATCACTAAACTTCCCAATTAAAAGACATAGACTGGCAGAATGGATTAAAAAACAGGACCCATTTATATGCTGTCTACAGGAAACACATCCTAGACCCAAGGATAAACATATGTTGAAAGTGAAAGGTTGGGAAAAGATATTTCATGCAAATAACAATCAGAAAAGAGCAGGAGTAGCTATACTAATATCCAACAAATTAGACTTCAAATGTAAAACAGTTAAAAGAGACAAAGAAGGATACTATGTACTAATAAAAAGGAACAATTCAACAAGAAGACATAACAATCATAAATATTTATGCACTGAGCCAGAGTGCTCCAAAATACATGAGGCAAACACTGAAAACAGAAATAGACACATCTACCATAATAGTTGGAGACTTCAATTCCCCACTCTCATCAATGGGCAGAACATCTAGACAGAGGATCAATAAAGAAAAAGAGAATTTGAATATTACAATAAATGAGCTAGACTTAACAGACATTTATAGAACATTACATCCCATAACAGAGAGGATATACTTTTTTCTCAAGTGCTCATGGATCATATTCAAGGATAAACCATATGCTGGGTCAGTCACAAAGCAAGTCTCAAGGAATTTAAAAAGATTGAAATCATACAAAACACTTTCTCAGATCATAAAGGAGTGAAGTTGGAAATGAGTAATAGGCGGAGTGCCAGAAAATTCACAAATATATGGAGGCTCCACAACACACTCTTAAACAACTAGTGGGTCAAGGAAGAAATTACAAGAGAAATCAGTAAATATCTCGAGGCAAATGAAGATGAAAACATAACATATCAAAATTTATGGGATGCAGCAAAGGCAGTGCTGAGAGGGAAATTTGTTGCCCTAAATACCTATATCAAAAAAGAAGAAAGAGCAAAAATTAAGGAATTAACAATACACTTGGAAGAACTAGAGAGAGAACAGCAAACTAACCCCAAAGCAAGCAAAAGGAAAGAAATAATGAATATTAGAGCAGAAATAAATGAAATTGAGAACATGAAAACAATCGAGAAAATCAACAAAACCAGAAGATGGTTCTATGAGAACATCAATAAGATTGTTGGACCCTTAGCAAGGTTGACAAAAAGAAGAAGAGAGAGGATGCAAATAAATAAAATCAGAAATGGAAGAGGAGACATAACCACTGACCCCACAGAAATAAAGGAAGTAATGAGAAGATACTATGAAAAACTTTATGCTAATAAAGTCAACAATGTAGATGAAATGGACAACTTCCTAGCAAGGCATGAACAACCAATGTTGACTCAAGAAGAAATAGATGACCTCAACAAACCAATCACAACTACAAGAAATTGAATCAGTCATTAAGAAGCTTTCCAAAAAGAAAAGTCCAGGACCAGATGGCTTCGCATGTGAATTCTACTAAACATTCAAGAAAGAATTAGTACCAATCCTGCTCAAATTCTTCAAAAAATTGAAGAGGAGGGAAAGCTACCTTCATTCCATGAAACCAACATCACCTTCATACCAAAACCAGACAAAGATATTACGAAAAAAGAGAACACTACAGACCAATCTCTCTTATGAATATAGATGCAAAAATCCTCAACAGAATTCTTGCAAATCAAATTCAACAGCGTATTAAAAGAATTATACACCGTGACCAAGTAGGATTCATCCCAGGTATGCAAGGATGGTTCAAAATAAGAAAATCAATTACTGTAATACACCATATCAACAAATCAAAGTGGGAAAACCACATGATCCTCTTGATTGATGCAGAAAAGGCATCTGACAAAATTCAACATCCTTTCCGGTTGAAAACACTTCAAAGGATAGGAATAGACAGGAACTTCCTTAACATGATAAAGGTAATATATGAAAAACCCACAGCTAACATCATCCTCAATGGGGAAAAACTGAAAACTTTCCCCCTAAGATCAGGAACAAGACAAGGATATCCACTATCACCATCGTTATTTAACATTGTGTTGGAAGTTCTAGCCAGAGCAATTAGACAAGAAAAAGAAATCTAGGCATCAAAATTGGAAAGGAAGAAGTAAAACTCTCACTGTTTGCAGATGATATACTATATGTCAAAAACCCCAAAAAATCCACAGCAAAACTACTAGAGCTAATAAATGAGTACAGCAAAGTGGCAGGTTACAAGAGCAACACTCAAAAATCTGTAGTGCTTCTATACACTAGTAATGAACACACTGAGGGGGAAATCAAGAAAAAAATCCATTTACAATTGCAACCAAAAGAATAAAATATTTAGGAATAAATTTAACTAAAGAGACAGACCTATACAGAGAAAACTATAAGAAATTGTGAAAAGAAATCACAGAAGACCTAAATAAATGGAAGGGCATACCGTGTTCATGGATTGGAAGACGAAATATAATTAAGATATCAGTTCTACCTAAATTGATTTACAGATTCAATGCAATACCAATTAAAATCCCAAAAACTTACTTTTCAGAAATAGAAAAACCAATAACCAAACTTATCTGGAGGGGCAGGGTGCCCTGAAACTAAAAGTATCCTGAGAAAGAAAAATGAAGTCAGAGTTTTCACGCTACCTTGCTTTAAGGCGTATTACGAAGCTACAGTGGTCAAAACAGCATGGTACTGGCATAAAGATAGATATACTGACCAATGGAATCAAATAGTATTCAGTTATAGACCCTCTCATCTGTAGACAATTGATGTTTGATAAGACAGTCAAGCCAACTCACCTGGGACAGAACAGTCTCTTCAATAAATGGTGTCTAGAGAACTGGATATCCATATGCAAAAGAATGAAAGAGGAACCATATCTCACACCCTATACAAAAGTTAACTCGAAATGGATCAAAAACCTAAGCATTAGATCTAACACCATAAAACTTTTAGAAGAAAATGTATGGAAATATCTTATAATAGGAGATGCTTTTATAGACCTTACACCCAAAGCACAAGCATTGAAGAAATAAATAAATAAATGGGAATTTCTCAAAATCAAATACTTTTGTGCGTCAAAAAACTTCAACAAGAAAGTAAAACGACAGCCTACACAGTGGGAGACAATATTTGGAAACAATATATCAGATAAAATCTAGTATCCAGAATATATAAAGAGATTGTTCAGCTCAACAAGAAAAAGACAGACAACCCAATTACAAAATGGGCAAAAGACTTGAATAGACACTTCTCAGAAGAGGAAATACAAATGGCCAAAGGCACGTGAAAAGATATTCAACTTCCCTGGCTATTAGGGAAATGCAAATCAAAACCACAATGAGATGTCATCTCACACCCGCCAGAATCGCCATTATCAATAAAACAGAAAATGACGAGTGCTGGAGAGGATGTGGAGAAAGAGGCACACTTATCCACTGTGTAGATAACTGTGTGTTGGTGGGAATGTCAAATGGTACAACCACAACTGTGGAAGGCAGTTTGGCGGATTCTCAGGAAGCTAAGTAGAGAATTGCCATATGACCCGGCAATACCGTTGCTAGGTATCTACTCAGAGGACATGAGGGAAAAGACACAAATGAACATTTGCATACCAATGTTCATAGCAGCATTATTTACAATTGCCAAGAGATGAAAACAGCCAAAATGTCCATCAACAGAAGAGTGGCTAAAAAGCTGCGGTATATACATACGATGAACTATTATGTAGCTATAAGACAGAATAAAGTTATGAAGTATTAACAACATGGATGGACCTTAAAGACATTATGCTGAGTGAGATTAGCTAAAAACAAAAGGACAAATACTGTATGGTCTCACTGATAAGAACTAACATTAATGAATGGAACTTGAATAATTTTAGTTAAGAACAGAGACCATCAGGAGATAGAAATAGAGTAGATATTAGGTAATTATAAAAATTCAGAAATGGATAGCACAATACTACCTAACTGTAATACAATAATGTTAGAACACTGAATGAAGCTGAATGTGAGAATGATAGAGGGAGAAGGGCTGGGGGCACAAATGAAATCAGAAGGAAAGATATACGGTAAAGACTGAGATGGTATAATCTAGGAATGTCTAGAGTGTATAATGATAGTAACTAAATGTACAAATTTAAAAGTGTTTTGCATGAGGAAGAACAAAGGAATGTCAATAATGCAGGGTGTTGAAAATAGATGGTAATTAATATTTTGAAACTTTAACTTATGTGTGAGACTAAAGCAAAAAATATTTTGTACAAAATTTATATTTCTACTAGTGCGTTTCCTAATATAACTTATGTGGACAGCTTAATTGAACACCATAAGTACATGAAACCTTGAGTAGGGATGAGATTTTGTAGGTTTGTCCAGAGTGATGCCCCGATAAATCCCAGAAGGATTTGAACAGTGAATAAAAAAGTATTTGCAAAGTCCCCTTGGGGGAATGGTGAGAAAGGGGGAAAATTCAATTTCCCCAAGTGGAGAATTCTTGATATTCTCATAAGCAGTGGGGAAAACCAAAGCAATAGACTGAGCCCCCAGTCTTAGGGTTTGTTCATATGAAACTTAAACCCACAAAGGATAGGCTAAGCCTACTTAGAATTAGGCCTAAGAGTCACCCCCAGGAGAATCCCTTTTGTTCCTCAGATGTGGTCTTTCTCTCTCAGCCAACACAACACACAAACTCACTGCCCTCCCCCGTCTATGTGGGACAGGACTCCCAGGGGTGTGGACCTTTCTGGCAATGTGGGACAGAAATCCTAGAATGAGCTGGGACTCAGCACCAAGGGACTGAGAAAACCTTTCGACTGAAAGAGGGAATAGAGAAATGAGACTAAATAAAGTGTCAATAGCTGAGAGATTCCAAACAGAGTCGAGAGGTTATCCTGGAGGTTATTCTTATGCATTAAATAGATATCACTTTTTTAGTTAAGGCATAACAGAGAGGCTGGAGGGAAGTGCCTGAAAATGTAGAGCTGTGTTCCAGTAGCCATGTTTCTTGAAGATGATTGTATAATGATATAGCTTTTTGCAGTGTGACAGTGTGATTGTGAAAACCTTGTGTCTGATGCTTCTTTTATCTACCTAATGGACAGATGAGTAAAACATATGGATTAAAATAAATAAATAATAGGGGGAACAAATGTTAAAATAAATTTAGTAGATTGAAATGCTAGTGATGAATGAAAGGGAGGGGTAAGGGGTATGGTATGTATGAATTTTTTTCTGTTTTCTTTTTATTTCTTTTTCTGAATTGATGCAAATGTTCTAAGAAATTATCATAATGATGAATATAAAGCTATGTGATAAAAAAGGAATGTTCATATTATATGTTGACTGGTTTATTAATAAAAATTTAAAAATTTAATTAAATTAAAAATAAATTTTAAAAATATTAGTTCATATTAGTGAGAAAAAAATCAATCACTATAATTTAATATATTGACAAACTAAGAAATAAAACAAACATTATTTTCTCAATAGACACAGAAAAGATAGTTTTCAAAAACTTATATCCATTCCTGAATTTTTTAAAAAATCATCTCTTTACAGCTAAAATCATTTTTAATGGTGAAATACTGAATGCTTTACCCATCATATCAGGAAGATAAGAATATCCACTAAACAACTTCTATTCAACATAGTAGTAGAGATTCTAGTCAAAACAATAAAGCAAGAAAAAGAAATAAAAGACTTCTGTATTATAATGGGAAAAGTAGACACTCTTTATTTGCAGATGGGATGGTTATTGTCAATGGAGAAATTTCAAGAATATATTTAAAAACTACTAGAACTAATATATGAGTTTAGTAATGTTATTAGATACAAGATCAATGAATAAAAATCAGTTGTATTTCTATATAATGGTGCCAAAGGATCATAAATTGAAACTTAAAGATAATACTATTTATAATAGAATAAAAAAAGAAATTCTTAGGGTTTAATCTGACAAAAGTGTGCAAGTGCTATACATTAAAAACTTCTGAGAAAAAAAAACTTCTGAGAGAAATTAAAAGCAACTAATTAAATGGAGTGATATACCTTTTCATAAGGCAGAAGACTAAATGGTATTAAGCTTTCAGTTCTCTCAAAAGTTATCTATAAGTTCGGTACAATCCACTTGCAATCTCAACAGATTTTTTTGGTAGAAATTGAGAAGCTGATTCTAAAATTCTTATGAAATGCAAATGACCTGGAGTAGACGAAATAAGTTTGAAAAGGAAGAATTAATTGGGAAGACTAACATTGCCTGATGGTAACCCTGATTGTAAAGCTACAGTTCTCAAGACCATATGGGATTAGTGATACCCAAGGCTCGAAGAACGAGAGAGGCTTGGCCAGGCCAGCTCAGGGCCATGTGCACAGAGAATGCAGCCGGGAACAACATGGTGGCTGGAGAGACTCAGATTCCAGCCCTGGAGAGAGGAGGCTGGTGCAGTCAGCTGGTACCAGGTCACAAGGAGAGGACATTCTCACCATCACAATAGGTACGAAGTGTGACGTCCCCTCATTCTGCATGGTCAAATGTCATGTCCTCCTGCCACAGCCTTGGACACTGGCTGCAGCCACCGCAGCCAGCAGATCTGTGCCCCGAGCCTTAACCTGACCATCGATTATGCAGAGACAGCCCCTTACACCATGCCCTTACTCTCCATCGGAACCAGCGCACAATTAAGCCTGGTTGAAGGTCCATCCCCACAGCTTTCAAATCAATCCACCTTATATTGGGGTATTTTCATTGAAACTTACAGCTTTAATTCAATATTGCATGCATGCATGAAAAAAACGAATGAAACAAGTTGAAGCAATTTGTTTAGTGCCTCTTAATAGATTATTTGTAGGGTCTCCCTATTTTGCTGGCATGGCTCTAATGCCTTTTTGTTTCAAACTCTTTCCCTTTGCTCACAAGCATCCCTCCTTTGAACCTGAATGGTCCTTCCTAGCTGTGTTTACTTCTTTATCTCCTCAAACAATGACCAAACCTGAAAAACTGCCAGAGCCTGTAATATATCAGAACTTTAACTCTCTTTGATCCTGTGATAACAAACCCACTTTCTCATTAGAAAACCATGTGTTAAAATAGAAAGAAACTTATATCTGCTGATTTCCATTGTTAGTAATACACTGGCACAGTCATGCATGCTTAGTGGATAAATGTTGAGCCCTGCTATTATTGAACACTCCTCTACTTGAAAAAATGTTTTGGAATAAAATGGAGGCTAGAGCAGGTGTGCGGTATCTGTGGATTTTCTGTATTTTATAGTCTAGTCCTTTAATCACCCCGTGCTGTACATGGCATACCCAGAGACTCTCAAAGCCTTGATGGATGAATTTGTGGAGTGGGCATGGGTGTTTTTAGAAAATTTGTTTTGGGATTTTATTCTGGTTTGGCTGATTTTTGACAGAAATGATACAACCTAACAAATGACTAGTCAATAACTTCAGACATACCTAAAGCATTCACTGAATATATTGAGCCCACATTTCTCTCAAGATGTTGGAAGTATTCCCAGTTGTAAGTGGTTGTTTTCCCAACATATTGTCACGAACTTACTAATGGAGTTTGAATTAAATTTAAATCCTGTTTTCTGATATTTAGATAGTCTGTTATTTCTGTTCAATATAATTTTACTCTTGGACTATAATTCAGCCGCAGTCTACTTGTATCTCGTGTTTTGAAAATTAGGCTTAACTGTCAGTTTAATTAATACTTATTCATTTAATGACTATTTTAGCCCCTGTTTGTTTTACATATTTAGCTAACACTTATATCATCCTTTCTTTTTGCCAGGTAGTGTTCTAAAGTGCAATGCATGAATTCATTTACTCTCATAACAGCTCTACGAATTGGGAACTGCCTCTGTCTCCCTGTTTTGCAGATGAGGAAGCTGAGGCTCAGAGAGATAGAGTAACTAGCCCAGGGTCACAGAGCCAGTTGGCCCCAGAATCCACACTCTTGACCACCGAGCCAGGGTACCTCCATCCATTCCACGAATTCCTGTTGCATGCCTGTCTGCACTGGGCTCTGGGATGGAGGCAGGGACAGTGCAGGGGACAGAAGTAGCCCCTGTCCGCCGGGGGCTCACATGCCAGTGGGGGAGACAGACATGATCAAGTCCTACACAGGTAAAACTATGCGCGACCCGTGCCACGGAAGAGACATTCCCAACGCAACTGGTTTTATCACTGGTGATTGACCCTGGCAGAGTCCAGGGGTGGGTTTCTGAGAAGGTAAGGCCTCAGCTAGAGAAGAGCGATGGGGCACTTTTTGGTGGGTAGAGCTTGGAGGAGAAGACAGGGCTAGAGGGGGACATTTGAGAGTCACCTGGTGATGGTAAATGAAGTTATCCATAGCAGAGGAGATGATGGAGGAGGAGCTGGAGGGAGAGAGGCGCCCGGAGAACCTTGGCATTGAGCAGCCCTCCCAAGGAGGGTGAGCTCACGAAAGAGTCCCGGGAACCTGGGAGAAGGGAGCAAGCCAGGGCCGTTTCTGTCCCAGAGATAGGAAAGAGGAGTGGTTCCCAGCCAAGTTAGAGCAAGACTGAAAAACATCTGTGGGGTTTAGACACATAAAGGTGGTAGCAATCTTAACAAGATGGGTTTTGTTTTAAAGTAGTTATTGACAGCCAGAGAGGCTATGAATTCAGGAAAGAATGGAAGGAGATGAAACAGAGGCAGTTTATAAAGACAGTTCTTTTGGTAACAGCGTAATGTACGAAAGAGAGAAGGGATTATTTATAGGGAGTGGCAGAGGTAGCAAACTGCGACTTGCCGTCCTGGGGGGCACAGATTCCCTGTCCGAAGGGGAAGATGGCCATATCTTCTGATTTCTCAAGAGAAGCTAGAAATATGAATTTTTGTGTTCAAAAGATTTTTGACTGCCACTGTTTGCAATGATAAAATGCAGGACAAAAATATCCAACAGTAAACAAATATTCAACTCTAGTAAGAGGTTTCTTTTTTCCAGAGAGGTAGGTTAACAATTCTGAAACCACTTGCTATGCATTCCAGGACTCTGCAATAACTAAATATCTTGTGGATAATGGAAGTCATGATTCTCAGTGTTGGAGAAGAGAGGTAGAAATATGAACAAAGGAAAGATAGAAATAACCCAATGATGGGGGATTGGAATTTTAGGTATTAATGTGAGCTGATGGATAGCTAAACTAGAAAGATCAGACAGATAGACAGGTGTGTGGGAATGTAGACAGACACGTGTACATCTGCATCTTACCCCTGACTGCTGGAGGGTCTAGAAATACATACATCCCAGTAGCAATAGCACAACCTAGCGTGCAGGTCTTGGTTTTTAAATACCTATTCTTTATTTAAATGGATCCTTGGAAAAGTGGTTGATTCTGGTGCTGGGGCAGGGCACAAGTTGGGAACAGTTTGTGGAGCTAGAAAAGAAGAAAATACTCAAATGATGGGGACATGTCAAAAAGGACACAGGAGCCACCTTGAAGGGGTTCCTACTGGCCAAATCTGGAAAATTTTTCATATAAAATTTAAAATTAAAGTGAAGGAATATAGCTCATTGAATAAAGTAGACAATATGTGAGTCTAAACTGATATTAATTAATTAATTAATTGAATGGGCAAACCAATAAATGGGGAAGAAGGGAAAACTTTCCCTTATAGTAAGTAGAATGTAACTAAATAAGTGTAGAGGAAACGCTGGAGTTAGAAAATCTCCATTCAGCAGCCATCACAATAACTGATTCGTGTAAGAATCATTAATGTGCACTAAAACTGCTTAGATGGATTCTAAAACTAATGAAATAGCGAGATATTACACAGTCACAAATTTCTCCTAACAATGTAGGTACTAATTACAAAGTTAAAAATAGTAACTTTAGGATGGAGAAGGCTGGCAGACACCCTCTCACCAGATGATCGAAGTTAGCATCCCCCGAATGGGCCGTATTGGCCTCATGTGTTTGGCGATCACACATGCTGAGAAGAGCCCGCTGTCACCACTGAGCTCAGTCAGAAGCGCACACCCCGAATCTGCTCTTGAGGAAACATCAGACCAACCTAAACTGAGGGATGTTCTACAGAAATCACTGGACCGTACAGAAATGTCAGCGTCATGAAAGATAAAGACGAGAGAAATATTCTCGACTAAAGAAGACTATAGAGACACAAAAAAACTGAAGACAGTCCATCATCTTGGATTTGTTTTTTCTTTATTTCTTGCTGTTGTGGATATTATTGGGACAATTAAGGAAATATGAGTTGGGTCTATAGCTTTAGGTAATAATATTGATAATAGTATTAGATTAGGTAATTGTGTTGTAGTTTAGATAATAATGTTGTGTCAGTGTTAATTTCTTGATTTTTACCATTGTATTGCAGCTAGGTAAGAGAGTGTTTTTGTTTTTAGGAAGCATACTAAGGTATTGAGGAATAAAGGGCAACTTAACTGGTTCAGAAAATATATATATACATATGTATATGTGTGCATAGAGAGAAATAGGAATAAAGCAAATGTGGTAAAATGTTAACATTTGGGGAATCTGAATGAAGGGTAAATGAAAATTCTTTGTACTATCTTACTTTTTTTAATTTCTGGAATTGTGGCAAAATAAAAAGGTAAAAAGAAAGGTATGAAATGTTAAACATTGGATCATTTTTAAAAAAATTACACTGTGGAGCAAGCAAGACATATTTGCCACGATTGGTCCTCAGCCTTGTGGTATGGTCCCCGTACAATAAATAAAGAAAAAACAAATCCAAGATGATGGATTGCATTCCGTTTTTTTGTGTCTCTGTAGGTCTTCTTTAGTCGAGAATATTTCTCTCGTCTTTGTCTTTCATGACGCTGACATTTCTGTACTGTCCAGTGATTTCTGTAGACCATCCCTCAATTTAGGCTGCTCTGATGTTTCCTCAAGAGCAGACTCAGAGAGGAGAGGGTGGGAGCCCAGGCCCAGGGGGAAGGATTGACCCCAGACTATTGCATCTGCAGGGCAGATGGGCAGGATAAGTATTTATAAGCTGTGTTTGGTTGCAGGGAAATGGGGCGCTTCCTTCTCTTGTCCTCCAAGGTAGGCAGCATGGTTCTCAGCTGAGATGAGCAGGAGCTGGAGAGCCAGAGGCCTGGGGAGGGCAGATGGTGGACATGCTATAGGAGATCACAGGGGCCACAGCCTCAGAGTGGACTGTCGAGCAGTGTGAGGTTACCCATCTGGAGCCAGTGTTATCAGATGCCCTGCAGGTGGCCTTTCCCAGCAGCTCTTAGCTGTCCTGGGGCAGCCATAGAGAAAGAGGGTCAGTAGGTTCAACCAGGAGAGAAGTTTTGCTTGATGGACATGGTGGAAGTATGGAAAAGCATGGGGTTTGGGGCATTGCCATGGGGATCATTGAAAGGGCCGACCTTGGGATCTCAGATGGATCAAAAATAAAGCACAACAGAAGAGCATCGATGAGCTGGAAACAGTCAAGAACGGGCAGAAGACCCTGGGAGGTGGAAGTCATGTCTTATCAGAATTGGTAGAATAAGTACCGGGAAGAGCTGAGTATGTGGTCAGAGCATAGGGGCATAGATCAACAACTCTGGGGTACAGGGGTCTTGGGGAAACAAGGTCCAGGGCCTGAAGGAACCCAGGGGTGGCCTCAGGTGCAGAGGAGAAGCCTTTGGAGATGAGATAGTGGGAACCAATTTGTCAGATGAGTTGTCCATGTGGACTTGGAAATGACCAGGTTAATGACCAGATTGGGGGTGGAGGGTAACATGAAAGGCCAAGCACTAAAACCTATGTGTAAATTCATCACCTTACAGATAGTAAATAGATAGAGACCAGGGAAGTGACCAGGAACTCTCAGCAAAGAAGGAGGAGCTGTTGGGAGTGTGCCATTATAGAGGGTGGAGTGGAAGAGTTTGGGAGGAGTGGGCAGCTGAGTCAGGGCAAGGAAGTATTAGAACCCTGTGAAAATGACCACAGGTAGAAGATAAGTGCCTTATGATATTTAACCTCCCAAGTACAGAAGGATTTTACAAAGATGAAGCTGCTTCTAGTTCCTACACTCAAGAGGTTTTGAATCAATTGGGGTAAGGAGGGAGGTTGGTAAGGAAAGAATATTTTAAGCATAAGAGACCATCACATGGCCATAGTGATTAAATGAGATCGTGTAAGTGCAAGGATAGGAATGCAGGAGGTGTTCAGTGGTCAGGAGGACATAGTATCTCTATCTGTACAGATAGGGAAACGGGCTCAGAGAGGTTGTCACTTACACAGCTAATATGTGAGGGTTTTGGGGCTTAGACCCAGGTCTCCCTGACCCCAAACCCAGTGTCCTGCTCACTGCCCCATGCTGCAGAGATGCAGCAGCAGGCTTTTGTAACATCTGAATGTGCAGGTTCCAAGGACAGTTGATGAGATCAGAGAGTCTAGATGGACTAGCGGGAAGCAGGGGAGTTGTGGGGCTTGACCTTGGATTCTGAAATTCCAGGAAAGGAATGTGTTCTTACAGTGAAGGGGAGTCATGGCAAGTCTTAAATCAGATGGCTCGCTGGAGGCCTACCGGGTAGAGTCTCAGCCGTGGAAGGAGCCTTGGTTCGCTCCTGCTGGGCTTTCTGGCACAGGTGTCCTCAGGCAGCCCAGAGGAGCAGCCTGTACCTAGATGGCTCAGACCCCTTCCAGAACTTGCTGAACGAGAGTCCAGGCCCTCTTCACAGGGCAGTCGTGCAACCCTGGACAACCCAGCTGTCTGCAGCCTGGTCCAGTGTGCGTTTCCCTTCTCGTTGCCAAGGTG
>PVIY010034434.1:0-27132 GCA_004026745.1 Myrmecophaga tridactyla
TTTCAAACATACAGTATTGAATAGGGATTATTCTACCTTTATGAAATGGGGTTTTGATTAAAACATGGCTTTTCTAGGGGGCATACTTCCTTTCAAACCAGCACATTCCACCCTCTGGCCCCTAAAAAAAACATGTTTTTCCCATATACAAAATACATTAATTTCATAACAATATCAGAAATCCTTAAACCATTTCAGTAGCAATACAAATGAAATACAAAGTTAGAGACAGTATAAAATCATAAGATCTCATCAAAGTTAGTTACAGGCATGATCTGTTCTAAGGCAAAATTCTCTCCATTTGCTCTGGACCTTTGAAAACTCATAACAAGTTATTTGCTGCCAACATACAAAGGAGGAACATTCATAGGATACATATACACATTTCCTTAGGGAGGAGGGAACACAGGGGTCACTGGACCCATACAGCTTCGAAAACCTGCAGGGCAAAGTCCATTAGATTTCAAAGTCTGAGAGTCATTTATCCTCGGGGCTTCTGAAAGTGGCAGTCCCACCCTTTCCAAGGGCTTACGCAGAGCCCTGCCTCTCTTCGAATGCAACCTTGGGGGACACTAGGGAGACCACCTTTTTCTAGGCTCCACCCTCTCCAAGCATTGGGGCTGCACCTGGGCTCTCTGTTCATACAGGTCCCACGCACTCTCGTTGGCTTTCTATGCAATAGCCTCAGATCGTGCCCATCAGACATAAGGAGTTTCCACAGATGCTTCCTGGATAACTCAATGTCCAATCCTGTCTTTCTCTGAAATGGCTGACTGGTTCCACATCTGGTCAAATCCTCACATGGAGCACTATTCTCTGGGGTCTCCATTTTTGGAGGCCCAGAATTTTCCAGGACATCAGTTTCTGGTTTCTTTGTACTCAAGAGTTCAGTTTTCAGCTTATCTCTCTCTTGTCACATTTTACTATAAGCTGTGAGGAGAAATCAGGCTGCTCTTTCCACATTTAATTTGGAGATATCTTCTGCTAAATATCCAAGTTCATGGCTTTTAAAATCTGCCTTCCAGCCAAAACCACTAGTCAATTTTGCCAGATTATCTGCCCATCACTTTCCTTCCAGTCTATAATAACACGTGCCTTATCTCTGTCTAAAGCTTGGTCAGAGGTATCTTTAGAGTCTACATTTCTACCAACAGTCTCTTCAAAACATTCTAGGCCTTCTCTATCAAGCTTCTCACAACTTTTCCAGAATCTTCCCTTTATCCATTTAAAAAGCCGTTCCAACATGTTTAGTATTTGCAAACTGCAGCAGCAGCACCCCACTCTTTGGTACCAAAATCTGTTCTAGTTTGTTAGCTGACAGAATGTAACACACCAGAGACGGATTGGCTTTTAATAAAAAGGGATTTATTTTTGTTAGTTCTTTAGAGGAAAGGCAGCTAACTTTCATCTGAGGTTCTTTCTTATGTGGGAAGGCCCAGGGTAATCTCTGCTGGCCTTCCCTCCAGGTCTCTGAGTTCCAACAACTTTCCCCAGGGTGATTTCTTTCTGCATCTCCAAAGGCCTGGGCTGAGCTGGGAGTGCTGAGATGAGGTTTGCTGAGCTGCTTGGGCTGTGCTACGTTGAGCTCTCTCATTTAAGCACCAGCCAATTAACTCAAACATCATTCATTGCAGCAGGCACGCCTCCTAGCCGACTGCAGATGTAATGAGCAACAGATCATACCATTGGCTCATGTCCACAGCAACAGAACTAGGTGCTTTCACCTGGCCAAGTTGACAACTGAATCTAACTACCACAATTACCTCACTTACTCTTCACTTCAGCTTTCAGAATTAGTGTAGGATGTATAAATGGATATTATCCCCATTGCCCAGATGGAGCAACTCACCTAAGACTCACCTAAGATAACACAGCTACTTTCACAATGTCAAGTTGCCCCAAAATGACAAAACAATCCAGTATTATTGAACCATAAACTGTATTTTCTCCTTGGACTCCAATTTAACAAAGACCATTTAAGCTGCCTCAATGACATTCAAGAATCCACGAACACTGCTGTGCAGACTCCTTTTTCCCCCCATTGCTTTTAAAAGCCACACCATCCTGGGTAGAGGGGTGGATGGAACATAGACTTTGCAGTCAGTTCAAATTGTGAAAAAACAAAATCCATGGTCTGCCATGACAAATTAGCTATGTGAGATTGTACATGGAATTTCATTGCTCTAAGTTTCACTTTCCTAATCTGTGAAATGAAACTAGTAATATCCTTCTTATAGGGTTGTTTTGAAGAGTAAATTAGATGACATGGGAAAATGGTCTAGCATAGTACCTAAACCAGAACTAAACTGGTGTTCAGTTATGTGAGTTCTACCCCTCCTTACCAGTTACAAATTTCACAAGGGAGTGAGTCATCTGCTCCAAGATCAACTCAAAAGCTCTTCAAGTGATTATGGAACAAAGAATAGTGAGGTACCCAAGCTTCTCTAGTCCAGCAGTAGTGCCTAGAGGTGAACTAACTTGCTCATGGTTATGACTTGGTAGGACACGAGTTAGACCCAAAACCTAGCTCTCCAGATACCTGCCCCAATACTGGTTCTCCAGCCTCCCACCTCAGCTCCCTAAACTCAGATAAATCTATACCCCCTCCCCCAACTACCAACCTTTCTTCTCCTAAAGAGAGAGGGACCATTTTTGCTTCATCACAGCTGAAGGCAAGAGTGAGACATCCAGCCTCTACCTCAATTCCCCAAGAGTGGTCTAAGCATGAGAGAGCTGACCCCAGGCAAAGCACTTGCTCCCCTTTTTTCCCACTGTATTTTCTATTTAATCTTTCTACAGTGCATAATTACACCGCATTGTGATAATTTGCTAGCTTGCCCTAGACTTCTCTTGGGAACTCAACAGAAAAATGAGCTCTGTGTACTTCTTATTTTTATATGTCCAATGCAAAAAAAAAAAATGTAGTAAGCATTCAAAAATTCTTTGTGAAATGAATGATAAAAAGAAGGCAAAAAAGAACAATCACAACTGAATTTGGAGCAAAGGAAACAGGGTCTATCTTCAAGTACCCCAGCAGATTTCTCTGAGCCCTCCCTCTCTTCATTACCTTACTCACCCAATTTAGACTTCCTAAAAGGTCACTATTCTTTCCACTTTTCCGATTTCCTCTGATCCCAGCCTACCTGCAGAAAAAGCCTTCAGGCCAGTGACTTACTTCGTACCGTAAGATGGAATCACTAAGTTCTTTCCTCAGAAGGGATATGTATTTCAAGTAACCCCTCTAATTACATGGGAGCTTGTTAAGGGAAAACAGGTGAAGAAACTGTGGTTTTGAGGACAGGAGCTTTCTGTGGTAACCCTGAGGTTGGCCCTTCCTGAAGCCACAAGGAAGACCAGGTCTGCGAATGCTTAATTAATCTTGCAGCCCTTGGACTTAATTCCCTAATTGCCTTCTCAGACCTTAGGCCTTACACCCAATTTCCCACCAAGCCACCTACTCTCTGGGGACCCTGATGAGATGCCTTGGTCTCTCACCACAAGTGTCAACATGCATTGGGTTCATAGCCACCTCATCTGGGTTTTGCAGCTAAATGCACCCATGTGCCCCAGCCATCTCAAATATCATGGTTGGGTGAGTCTGGATGGCTTGATGGAATAATTGCTGCTGTCATGTTTGCTCCATGGGGACAGGAAGGAGTTCTGTGGTTTAGGTGGTATTGTCCTCCATGCCTCTGCCACACTGCCTGCGGTTGAGTAATTGGCCGTATGCTGGCTATTATTGGGCTTAATAATTACCTCTTTGGCCCTTTTGTGCAGCTCACATCTCTTCTTGTAAGCAAGAGGTGGATGTTTCCAGAGTGAATCTGGGGCCTCCATTTGGGATCCTGCTGTTGGGAATGAGGCTAAAGGTACCTCTTGAAGCATAGGAGTGGCTAAAGTCATTCCAGCCATGGATTGGAGCAGCCCAAGGTCACACGGGCATTTGAAGTAAGGAGTTGAGGTTTCATTCCCAGCATTGAGAGAGATTCAACCAGAGTCCCTCTCTTAGGCTTGAGGCTCAAGTCTCCTACCTCCAATGGATGATTTTGTTAAAGGAGCCATATACCCCTATCAATAAGGGAGACGTGCACCCCTCAGAAAAGAGGCAACAGAATTTCTCTGGTACAAGGGTAAGGTCATATTCGTCCTTACTCCTGCTAAATTACGAGGGTAGTAACAATGATGGTGACACAGGCAATCATAATGATACACCAGCAAATATGCATTGAGCACTAACTCTGTGCTTGGCCCTTTCTGAAGCACTCTGCCTAGATTATCTCACTTAATCTTCACAATAACCATATGCGAGGCCCATTATTATGATGCTTTTGATATTACAGATAAAGTACCTGAACCTTAAGTAGCTTTCTGGTAAGAGGCAATCAGGGCTCCAACCCAAGTAATTTCTCTTCAAAGCCCATGCTCTTGAACCCTGTTAAACCGAGCAGGCTCTTCTTTATTGAATGAATGAGTGAGTGAATGAATGAATAAATGGCCAAGTTAATGAAAAAAAATATGGATTGGGTCCATACTACATACCATGCAGTTAGCTAAGGTTTCTGCTAAGCTTCCTAACTTGCACAGCCATGTAGATGATGCTGCCAGGCCCTGGGATAAGGATCACAAAAGGTTGAGCATATGTAAGGAGGGAGGTGGTGGGTTGAATTATGTTGTGTGGAGCTAGGATGTCTGTGGGGCATCCTGGGAGGCTCTGAGTAATGATCTCCCTACATGCATTCCCTCCCTAAGTCTCCAGTCCATATCTGAGATGAATGAACAACAGACACGTTGCATTTCTCTGGCATTGCTCATGTATCTGTCAATTAAGTGTGTAAAGATCTTCTTAATCAGATTGGTAACTCTTAGAAAATAAGGACCTTGACTTATGCTTTTTGGAAGACATGTGATACTGCTCATTGATTTATTTGGCATGGCTATTCCCAAATTTGGACCATAGATTGCTTGGAGTTGCTAAAGTGTCAAGAGTTTGCCTATCAAACCTGCTTGCCAATGATACATGCTCTCTTAGCCAGGCAGGAAGAATTCTGATGGTCTTCTGGAAAACACCCATGACATGCTGTCCAAGTTGAACCGTGTCTCTTCAACATGTTATAGATGTTCATCTAAGAAACAGCATCCTTCAAGGCCCACTATGAACCCGAAATTATCTACAGAGCATTCTTTGGGCAATCTCTCCATCCTCCAGACACTACCCCCCCAACTCACTGTCTATATCATCATCTGCTATTTGCCATTCGTCCCTTTATTCATTCTATATTATATATTAACTATAAGCTCCAGGAAAGCAAAGACTATGTCTTCTTTGAGTATCAAGGTATGATTTTGAGATATGTAATAATCCCACATGCATTTGTTGAGCATCAATTGCATTACCAATCAGGAAGACAACAGAGACAAACCAAACCCAAATTCCTTCTACGGTGGAGAAGGCACTGTTGTCACCACACTGTCTTGTTACCCTACAACTCTCTTCCCTTATTTGCATAGTGATATGCATTCACTAATGAGAGGAGTTACATAGAATACAGAATTCAGAGTCAGATTCTTGATTTTTAAGTTCCAAACTAGAACTTTTGGTTCTCACATCAGGATTCTTGATGGTCAAGTTCTTTCTTTAATTTGCAAGAGAAGATTTCTAAACTTTAAAAGGTAAGTAAAGAAGAGAGGTAAGCCCAAGTCAGGCATGCTGGATTGAAAAGAACACACACAAGAGCTAGATGACCCTTTCCCTAGAGACTAGATAAGGGTTGCCTTAGCTAGGGGAAGAAAAAGAAGGGAAGAAAGTAGTGGGTGTCTGAAAAGGGGGCCTGTGCTCTGGCCTAGAGGTGAACTTGGAGCCGGCTCATATCTGCAGCCAATTGTTAAATTTGCAGGAATTCTGTGAGCTGGTGGAGGTTTGTAGACTGAAATTGGCTATGGTGGGAGTTTTTACACTGCAGAAAGCAGCAAATGCTCCTAATTCGGGCCATTATGCTAGCCCACCACCACCACTACCAGAGCCAGCTGTTAACCATGTGCCAGCACTCTAATGCCCACCTACTTCTTATTCCCTATAGTAGTTAGATTCACGTGTCAACTTGGCTAGGTGAAGGTGCCTAGTTCTATTGCTGTAGACATGAGCCAATGGCATGTGAACCTCAGCTGTTGTTGATTACATCTGCAGTCGGCTAGGAGGCATGCCTGCTGCAATGAATGATGTTTGATTTAATTGACTGGTGCTTAAATGAGAGACTCAACATAGCACAGCCCAAGCAGCTCAGCATACCTCATCTCAGCACTTGCAGTCAGTCCAGGCCTTTGAAGACGCAGAAAGGAATCACCCCAGGGAAAGTTGTTGGAACCCAGAGGCCTGGAGAGAAAGCCAGCAGAGACCATCCTGTGACTCCTCGCATAAGAAAGAACCTCAGTCGAAAGTTAGCTGCCTTTCCTCTGAAGAACTAACGAAATAAATCCCCTTTTATTAAAAGCCAGTCCATCTCTGGTGTGTTGCATTCCAGCAGCTAGCAAACCAGAATACTCCCCCTGCTAAGCCTTGAGCCTCACAGAATAGCCCCACTCACCCCATCCCAGCTCCAAACTCAGTTGAGCAGAAAAGGAAGCAGGGTTAAGAAGACGGCCTGGATGGCCCTAGAGAAGCTCAAAGAGTCTCAAAAGTATTCCTTGCTGCCTGAGAGGGATGTGGATGGGGCCTCACAGTCAAGACAAGAAGGGACCAGAGCCAAGAGCTAATGATAGAGACCTTAGTGGGACCACAGGTATCTCATAAATAACTAATTATTTTATACATAATTTGAAATAAAGAAATAACTAAATAAATAAAAATGGACCAGAGTGAGAATATGTCATGAAGCAAGGAATATGATTAATCCCATCCTGTGCACCTGATATCCAAAACAAGAAGAAAAAAGGAGGAGGAGAAAGAGAATGTGGAAGTCATTTAGTTGTGTGCTGACTGCCTGGAGGTGGCTCTGTTGGGGCCAAAACCCTCACTGCAGACCCCAGAAGAGGACAGAGAATGGTGGGGATGAAACATTAGAGTAGACAGATGCTGCCTGGGAAGGAAGGGGAAGGCAGAAACTCCTCCACAACTTCACACATGCAAAGGGACAAATGTCCTAGGTCTTCACTGCAGTTTTGTTATAATAAAGATTGGAAACAGCCCAGTGTCCATCAATAGGAGACAGGTTAAATCAATGATGGAAATATTCTGAAGCTACAAAACAATGAAGGTGCTCTCTACATAATGATATGCAAAGGAAATGCAAAAATAAAACAGTGCAAAATAGTGCACATGATATGGTTCATTTTAGGTAGAAAGGGAGGAGAAAGAATATAAATTCATATTTGACTGTGTTTTTAAAAGATTCACAAGAACTAATAAAATGGAAGCAAGCTTTATACCTTTTTTATTGTTTTGCTTCTATATAATATGATTACATGACCTATTGAAAAATAAGAAACAAGAAAACCGAAGATATGTTTGTGAACACCTGAGTTTGATATTCATGTAACTTGTAAAAAATTATGACCTGCTCTGCCCATATCCTCCACATCAAGATGTTTGAGGGATATTTGCTGATTGACTATTTCTAATCCTACTGGGTTGCTCCTCTGACATTCTTCAATCTGGTAAGAAGGGGCCGGTCAGAATTGTCTCTGAGAACCATGTGGCCTGAGGAAAGCAGCAGAGGAATTCCAGAATCTGCCAAGATCTGCCCAGTTAGCATATCACTATAGGTAGGTCACTCACTGTTTCTCTCTTGCCTTCAATTCATATGGTATAAAGTCAACAGTTGCACAAATATTTATTGGAAGGTATCTTAGTCCCCCAGGGTTGCTGTAACAAAGGACCACGGACTGATTGGTTTAAACAACAGCAATTTATTGTGTCACAGTTTGGGAGCCTAGAAGTCCAATCTCAAGGTGTCAGCAGGATCAGGCTTTCTCTAGTCTGTGGCATTTTGGTGGCAGCTTGCCAGCCAGCCATAACTCAGTATCTGCCTCTGTCACGTGGCCATCTGTCTCCTCCTGACGGTCCCCAAATTTCCTCTGCTTATAAGGACTCATCACAGTGAATGAAGGCCCATCCTGATTCAGTTGGGGCCACCTCAACTAATACCATTTTCAAAGATCCTATGTACAAATGGGCTCACACCCATCCGACAAGGGTTTGGAACTTGATCGTATATATGTGGGAGACATGATTTAGTCCATAATAGGAGGTGACTCCCCTGTCCTGGAAATTTTAAGCTGCCTGAAATGCAACTCCTGCCTCAAGGGCTTTGTGTACTGGTGAAGGAGGAAGTAGCAGAGAAGGACAACATCAGAAGATGTGGTAGGGACTAGGACAGAGGTATCTCCAGAGAGCTCAGGGCTCCTGGAGAGGACTGTGTCCATCCTAGGGCCTCAGGGCAGACTTGCTGCAGGACAGACACCTAGGCTGAAGGGGGTGGGGAAGATGTCCTAGGAAAAGAGACCAACAGGACACCGGACACACAGGGGAGTCCATGTAATATGTATTACCAAAGCATGGAGCTTGGCATATGCAGTTGCATATCCCACTTCTGGAGGGCCAATCAGCTCAGATTCTCTAGGAAGCAATGTTCTAAGTGAGGGTCCCAACCTCTGTGACCAGATCACAGGCCAAGTTAGGGGCAACTTGGGCTATTCACACCACCCATTTAAACCAAATGGGGCTCCATGGAGGACTAGAGTCTATTAGAAAGATCCCCTTGCATCTGCTGGGAGCCTGCAGGCTCCAGCCCTGCCATGCTCTGCCAAAGATGTCTCCTTTACTGCAGAGGAGCTAAGGAGGTTGTCCCTGTCCCAGCCCTCACACCCAGTATCCCTGCTTCTTGATGGCCTTGGGACACAGAGCTTGTTCTGCCCACAGGGAAATGAGTCCCCCTTAGAGTTCTTCCCTGTCCCCTGCCAAGTTCAGCACTGCTTCTAAATGCCAGCATGCCCAGACAGTCAATAAACTTGTGGTACAGGATGCTGAGCAAGCATTACACTGCTTTGTTCTCATCTCACAACAATTCTGCACAGTAGTACCACTAGGTCCATTTTACAGATGAGACATCAAAGCTCCAAGGGATGAACTGGCACAAAGTCTTAGAGCTAGTTAGTAGCAGAGCAAGGATTTGATTCCAGAACTCTCATTTCCAAATCAGGGAGCTAAGGAAAGGCATCTGCCTTTCTCTGCCTCTGTTTCCTTGACCAACAGGCTGATATGCCATTTCTTTCAACCCTTTGAGCTGAGGAGTTCCCACCCACTCATCACCTAAATCCAAGGCCAGCTCTTCCCACCCCTCGACTGAGCATGGCTGGATCAGATTATTAAAAGCAACAGCCTTCCCAAGATTGCTCCATTTGGCTCCAGCAATTAATTAAGAGCTGTCTTAGCACCTCCAAAGTGTCTGCAAGCTCCAGCAAGATGCCTCGTACATGGGTTAATCCAAAATATTTGCTGTGTTTTTCCCCTCGTCGGGGAACCAGTCCTTGCCTGTTACCTAAACCTGATTAAATTTTCAAGCTGCTCACGCTTGGTGCCAGCCAAGATCTAGCCTGCTGGTCATATGGAAAGTGGGGAGGTGACTGGAAACCTGACAACGAGGATAATTGGTTGATAGACATATCACTGTTCAAAGGCTGTAAAGTACAGCATCCAGGATCTGCATCTGGCCCCGCCCATCCTCATCCACAGGGCTGCTGGTACACAAAAGAGCCAGCCAGGGCACGACCACAGACAGGAGAGACTTGGAAGTCACAGCCCAGCCCAGGTGGGCCCATGAGGAGACTGCTTTATAGGCATCATGGCAGCCTCTTGGCCCCATGGACTGTTTGGCCATTGGCCACTTATGGTCTTGAAAGGGTTCTAGAAATCCTGTTATCCTACATTCCACCAGCTCCTTGCCTCGTAGTCTTTGTTCCACCAGCATTAAACTCCAAGTCCTCTTGGATTGGCTCTGCCTCTGAAATATATCTGAAACTATCCATTTTCACCATTTCCAGTGCCCACTCCTAGACCAGAGGTTGTCAAGTTTTTTCTGTAAAGAACCAAACAGTAAATATTTTAGGCCTCATGAGATAAGATGCAAAATTGGATATTCATTTATATATTTATATACCAAGAAAGACATTTGCACACTTTTTTATTGATGAAATTTAAAATATAATAATATTAATGTCAGTAAATTTTTAATTAGGTCAACTAATGAGAATGATGGAATTCTTTCACCATTTCATTTAACTGAGGTTCAAAGTTAGTGTTCTCTGCCACCAAAACAATCGAGAATGTTCATCTGTACAGACCATTCTTACTTCTTGCAGAAACAGGCAAGATATTGTAACAGGTTCCTAGCAAATCTCTCTGCTGCCATTCTTGTTCACCAACAGTCCATCCTCCACATGGCAGCCAGGCACACCTTGGCATATATCAGATAGTTTATCCTTTGCATAGAACCTTCCAATGACTTCCTAATGCCATTTCAGTCTTTGAATGTTGGAGTCGGATTTAGACATAGAGCTTCCTCAGAAAGATCATAAACCAGGGAGAAAGACAAACCACAATGGTACTCAGTTCTGCCTGAGAAAGAATTGAGCTGTACCTAGAGGACCAGACATGGAAGAGTAGGCATATGGTGGTGAGGTCAGGTGTCTTCTCAGTCACCTCAGGATAGTTTACTAGCACTCTCCATGCAGCCATGGAAGGGCCATGGACGTTGCAATAAGGAAGAAGAAACTAGTCTGACTAAAGAAATATCTGCAAGACATGATAATTTAGAGCCTAACTCAATTACAAGTAGGCTGATAAATACAATGGGAATGTGTGCTTTATTGCAAACCACACTGAGCTAGGAGAAGGAAATCTGGGCTCTACTTTCAGCTTCACCTCTAACCAGCTGTGCTACCTTGTCCAATTCACTACCTCTTTGGGCTTCTGTCTCTTCAGGTATAAAAAGTAAGGGGGTTGGATGACACCTTAGGACATTCATCCCCCAAAGTTCTGATATAATTTTTAAATTATACATCACAGGTATTATCGGGCTGAGTTTATTGAGAAATCTGCCAGGAAGGTCAAATGAAAATCTTTGAAAGTGATAAAAGCATTATCATCACTTCTAAAAATAATTTCATCTATTTAAAGCCTTTGTCACTAAATGATTAATTTTTTCCTTTTTTTTTGCATGGGCAGGCACCAGGAAACAAACCTGGGTCTCTGGCCATGGCAGGCAAGATCTCTGCCACTGCATCACCATTGCCCACCCTAAATGATTAATTTTAAAATGCAATTTTATTGAGACATATTATATATTCATAGCCATATAATCATCCAAATTGTACAATCAGTGGTTCATAGTATCATCATATAGCTGTGTATTCATCATCATAATTGATTTTTTTAATATTTTCTTTACTCAAAAAAAAGAATAACAGTAAAAATAAAAGTGAAAAAGAACACCCAAAGCATCCCATACCTCTCCTTCCCCATTATTTATTTATTTATTGTCTTTTTTTTCCCCCTTTCTCATCTGTCCATACACAGCATAAAGGGAGTGTCAGTCACAAGGTTTTCACAATCATGCAGTCATACCCTAAAAGCTCTAGTTATTCAATCATCTTCAAGAATCATTGAATTATTGGATTAGAATTCAACAGTTCACACCACCTTCTCACACCAATTCAATGTCTGGGGTCCCCAAGACCACCCTCATGTTCGATAATTCCCTAGAAGTGTTCACAGAACTCACTGAAAGCAGTTATATTCCGTTACAGTTTATTATAATGAAAGGATACAGATTAAAATCAGCCAAGGGAAGAGACATGGGGCAGAATCCAGGAGAGTTCCACATGCAGAGCTGTCTGTCATCTTCACACCAGGCACCAGGTGTGAGTTGTGGACAACACAGTGCTAACTTCTCATGGTAACTGTGTGTGACAATATGTACCAAGTATTGCTAACCAGGGAAGCTCACCTGAACCTTGGTGTCTACAGTATTTATTCGAGCTTAATCACATAGATATGGTTGACTGCCTACATGATGACCTCAGTCTCCAGCCCCTCTGTAGCTCAAGCTGATACTGCATGGCCCAAGGCTCCCAAAATAAAGCACACTGTTAGAGTATCCATGTGGCCCCAGGCTCCAGGTAAACAAAGATATTCTTACCAGGCAGGACATTCCAATGACTTAGAGTTGAGGCAAAGGCAAGACTTGCTTTGGGTAGGGTTAATTCTTTACTTTAGGTATATGATGATTAGACACATTAAAAAAAAAAATCCCTGGACCTTTCTAGATCTAAGTGACTATCTGTTAAGAAATATCATGCGTAATAGTTCTACATTTCATACAATCTAATGATAAACATATATTCATAAACAATTTCCCAACCCAGAATTTGAAGTCACATGAAGGAATCCTTATATCTCATGTCTCTTAAGTTTAAGAAAGCTACTCATGAGGAAGAAAATTTAGATTATGAGAAAGACTCTAGACAATTCATAAAGCACTTCATAGTTTATCATTTTCTTTTATCATCTTTATGCTCAAACACACAAAAGATTATCATTCCAGAAGACATCTACAGAGGCTGTGGCTTTTCCAGCATTACATAGCTATTAAGTAGTCAATTTGGGACCTCAGAGTTTCAGACTCTGGGGGCAGAGTTTTTTCATCAGGGAAATACTTACTTTGACCACTATTTTTCAAGAAGAATTGGTTGGACCAGTATAAGCTACTGCAAATTCCAACTTGCAGATTATTTCCCCTTTATCACCTCTGGGCAGAGAGGATAGTGTGAAATTATAACTATAGCACAAATTACATGCACTCATTTGTTCATTCATGCATTCATTCAATAGACACCTCTGTACTTGCACTCCATTCTCTCACAAATGACTTTCTTCATCTACTTCCCAACAACCATATTAAGCAGAGAAGTGAGGAAACAAGTGTGACACCTATAACCAAGGAGAACTAAGTAGCAATGAACGCATGGCAAGGCTGAGCCACTTGATAGTTTTCAATCCCACCATTGAACTCTTTAATCCAGCAGCTTCCTCCACAACAAACTACCCCTGAGAATGCAGCCTATCAACAGAAGAATTGGCATATTTTGCTCCATCAAAACCAAATCCTCATGCAGAGTATTGAGGGCTTTCTGTTTCTCTAAGCAGAGAGGATGAAGGCTGAAGACCACTGTGGGTTAGGAAATGCTGATATGGTGAGGTAACTGGTGGAGGAACTTTCTATGACATCTTACTTTATCACGAACATCATATTGGTCTTAGTGACCACTTGGTATACTACATAAGGCACTGCCACCGAAGTCTGTATTCCTTTGTCATATAGGCTTCAGATCGCCTATACACCTTTTGTTTTCCCCGTCTCTGCCTCCACTGGAACAACCTGTCCAGAGAAAGTGGGTTTGCCTGGATACCCCAATAGGATCCTGGAATCTACTTATGTCTCACTAAAGCATCAGTTCTCCATCTCGGCTACATATTAGAATAACCTGGGGAGCTTTACTAATTCTAATATCTGATGACATCCCCAAAGATGCCAATTTAAGTTGCCTAGGCTGTGGTATGGGCAACAAGATTTCTGAAAGCTCCTGAGTTGTGCTAAAATGCAACCGGTGTGGGAAGCCTCTAATCTCAGTCTTCTCAGAGCCAAATCCTTGTAAATCTGGAGGCTCCAGCAGTAAGGGAAGAGATTAAAGCTTTTATCGAAATGGGAAGGCAACAAATGTAGTTAAATGAGTGAAGTCTCTTTTTATTTTCAGATCTCCAGATGATCATCAACTTTCCACGGCTCTCCAGAGTTTGTGTCCCTCCAAATTTCCTGTATAGTATGCTTCCTTGAGTAGGGTTTGAGGTGATGGCATAGAACAGAGACCCAACTAACTGAAAACTAACTAAAACCTCCTCTATTCAATTTAATGAACAGCTATTTTCAAAACATAATGATTGGTTTGTTGGCCTGGAAGACAGACTTTAGCAGGATATTATTTTTTCAAACATGCATATAATTCAGAAGCTGCCTGAAAATGAGGTATCCATTGCACACATATTAAAAAATTCCAAGTCATTCAAATAGATTTGCAAGAAATTTATGCCTATATTAGTTCACTATGCCTGCTGTAACAAGTTATCACAAATTCAGTGGCTTAAAACAACACAAATTTATTCTCTAGCAATTCTGGAGGTCAGAAGTATGAAATGGGTCTCATGGGGCTAAAATCAATGTATCACTAAGGCTGCATTCCCAACTGGAGGTTCGAGGGGAAAATCCATGCCCTTGCCTTTTCCAACTTCTAAAGACTTCCCACATTCCATGGTTCATGGCCAGTTTCTCAATCTTCAAAGCCACCAATGGCCCGTCATGCCTTTCTCATGTGCCATCTCTCTGTTCTCTTATGTTTCTCTTGTCCCCAACTAAGAACCTTGTGACTACACTGGACCCCTCTGGATAATCCAGGATAATCAGTTTATCTTGATGCCAGCTAATTAGCAACCATAATAACATCTGCAAACTTAAGGCCCCCTTGACATGCAACAAAACATATTCAAGGGCGGCTGCCGTGGCTCAGCAGGCAGAGCTCCGACCTGCCGTGCTGGAGGTCTGGAGTTCGATCCCTGGTGCCTCCTGCCCATATGCAAATTAAAAAAAAAACATATTCAAGTTTCCAAGGATTAGGACATGATGTCTTTGGGGGTCATTATTCTGTCTACACCAATGCCCAAATGAATTGATGAAAACTGTTCTAAGGGCATAGATGTTGCTTAAAGTCTTTCTTAGTTGAGACCAGAAATGACAAAGCTTATCACCAAATTGGAATCAAAGTGGCATCCAAATAAATCAAGGATGGAAACAGTCCATTCTGAGAACAGTAGATGACCTCAGCTTAATACCATCTGATCCTGGAGAAGATATCAGGTGGAATTTTCATTTGTGCCTGCAGTTGCGAAAAAGCAACAGGATTTTTAGTATTTTTAAGGAAGATGCTAAGAGGCCCCAAGTTGGGACTGTTTCTCACTACTATGTTTATATATATACATTCCCATATGTGTTTGTTTCTCTGTTGGTCTCTGAGGGTCTGTTTCTGACACTGTTGTGTTCATGTTGCTTTATGGATGTTTATGTATATATGTAGATCATTATATGTAAATCTGTCCTTCTTTCTCTGTCAGTCTATATGCATCTATCTGTCAATCCTATCTCTCCCAATCTTTTCCTTCTCAACCTCTTCCTTTTCTTTCCCGTGGTGTGTCTATCTCTCTCAATTTTTCCTATCTCCATTTATTCCCACTCTCTTCCACTATCAGTCTCTTTCTCTTATGTAACCCCAATATTAAACCAAAATATATATTTTATTATTTCTTTCATTTATTAAATGGAGCTTTCTATTCCACATTGTTAACAAAAAAAGTGGGTGACATTTTCTGTCTTTCCCAAAACCAAAACCTTTATTGAGTGCTTTTCTAATTATGTAGCCTCAATTAATTTTTTTTCCTTCTACACCTTTTGTTTTCCCCATCTCTGGGGGAATGTTTTCCCCATCTCTTCATTTACAACATAGACGCAACATGTTGTAAGTGAAGAGAAGGCATTTGAAATGGGTGCACAGAGGGTCTATGTCACCTTGTCCTCCAAAATCCTTTTGTTAATACCACAAATGAACCCATCTGAGGGGTTGACCAAATGGCCTTCAAGGGCACCCTTGCATCAGGGCTTATAATTCGTAACATTGCTTTCCAGAGCCTGACGTGGCAAGAGGCAGACACCCATTGGTCCCTTACAAAGAGCCACTGACATTACTCCAGGGCATGAGAGCACCTGGAAACTTCCATGGCCCTGTACTTGCAGCCTCCTTCTTCAAGGTCTGGTGGGACCATAACACTTGGAAACTTGAAAAGAAGATATCCCTTAGCTGCAAGATGGTGCTACACTGTGAAGAGGCTCTTGGACAAGACCTTGAGATCACTTGCAACCTGAAGCCACGGCCAGTCCACAGTGTGGAAGCCACTAAGTCTGCACCAGCTTAGCTCCTGTAAACCCCTCCCTAGCTCAGCACCACCAGTTCTGCTGACCATCACTGCAGCATCTCACCCAGCAGAAATGCCTGCCCAAGCCCCTCTCCTTGGCCTTTTTTTCTCAGGATGGGAATTCTGAATCTCTTGCCTTCACCTAATCTTGATTTTTTGCCCTTTTCCACAGAAAAGCAACTTCTGGTCAGATAAGTAGGATTCTTTTTTCTTTTATTTTCCTTTTACCTTTCTATTTTCCCCTCTTGTTTTCTCTTTAAATGTCCTCATCACTCTTTCTTGTCCTCCATTTTCATCATTTTTCTTTCTTCTCTATTTTTATCCTTTTGGTATCGTTCTTCCATGTTTTCATTTCCCTTCTTTTTCTCTCACCTGTTTCTCTTTTCTTCTTCCCCTTTACCTATCTCTCCTCCCTTACTCCCCTCCCCTCTTCCTCCTTTCTCATCTCTCTCTTTTTTTTCTCTTTCCTGCTAAGCATCCTTAAGATTTTCCAAACAATAGACAGGGATCCACTTACTCTAGGACAAACTGTGACAAAAGCAGAGGTAAGGTAGCTTGGTGTTCTGAGGCCAAGTTGGAGGAGACTAGATGTTATCAACCAAAGGTAACTGCAAACTCACCATACTTGAGGTACAATGGTGAGCCCTGAAGCAAATGCAAGGAGACATGGGACATGTTTCCTGTGCTCTGAAGCCTGACATCAAGTTGCGGAGATAAGCTACTTCCACCTGAGAAGTTGGTAAGACAGGTCAGGACATGAGGTGCTCAACAGAACAGACAGAGTTCAAATAGTTGTTTGCAGGTCTGTGGTTTAGAATTTTTACTCAATATAATGTGTTTTCCTGCAAAACAATATTCTGAGTAAAGGACAGTTTGCTTGGCTAGCTCATAAAGCCGTAAAAAACCTATAATATATTTAAAGCACAGTATGCAAAGTACTTTTCTGGGCATACCGATCTAGATGGTATTGTTCACCTCTGCAAGAAAATTCATTTCTGATGCCAACTGGCTGGAAAAATATTCCCTTTTTTCTACCACCACCACAGGCAGGCCAAGGGTAGGGGCTGTGGGGCCAGAGGGACACCAGGAACTCGCTAAAGTGCTACGTGTGCATCAGTGGATAGACTCTCTAGGGCAAACATTCCCAGATGGTTTGAACTGGGAAACGAGCCTAGGTGTGCTGGGTGGTTCATCAATGATGCCTTGTGAGCTCAGAACCCAGCCTTTTAATCTAGGTGCCAGATGTGTAGAACAGAAGGATGCTTTGAGAAGGAGGTAGGAACAAGGATAAGAAGGGGCGGTAAGAAATAGCACTAACAGAGTATAAGCAGAAAATGGTACTGAGCATCAGGAACTGCAAAGAGGTGGTTGCTTTTGAGGAAATGAAAACAAGAGTTCCAACACAAAGTCAGGGAAGGAAAGACTGGAGAGGTGTTGGCGGGAGGCAGTGGGAGTGGGGGGTGGGAGGCAGTAGGTTAGTTAGAGCCTTGAGAACCAGATAAGGATTTTGAACTTTTCCTCTGAATCAAAATGTGGACACAACCAATTAGTGGGTCATGAAACAAATGTAGTGGCGCACCACTTGGATTAATTTTAATGAAGTGGACCAGAATGGAATAGAGTGGAATAGAATAGAATGGAATGGAATAGAATAGAACAGAAAATGTTAAAAAAAAAAAAAGGTGTCACACAAGAAAAGTATTATTTCATGAACTTTGTCTTGTGTTTAAGTATGCATCTCACTCTCTCTATACGTAGGCATAAAAGCACGTATACATGTGCATATGTGGATATGTACAATACATGTTATATTGTAAGATTCATTTCCTTACAGTAGATTTTGGAGTAGAGAAATGACACATTGATGTGGATGTTTTAAGATTAATCTAGACATGATTTTTGGGATTGTCTCTTTCCCAAAAGAACGGGTAAGTAAATTTTAGCTAATTCTACAACGGAATACTATACAACAATGAGGATGAACAAACTACTGATACACACACCTACGTGAATGAATTTCATAGACATAATGTTGAGCAAGAAAAGCGAAACACCCAAAAAAGTAGAAATCGTATGTTTCCATTTATCTGAAGTTCAAGAACAAACAAGACTGGTATATGTTAGAAGCAGCCAGAATAGGCATTACCTTTGAGACTGGAGAACTGCCTGAGAGAGGGCACAAAAAGCCTTCTGGGATGATAGCTAATGGGCATTTCTATACATAAAAATACATTTTGTTGTAGAGTTACGATTCATGTATTTTTATATGTTATACATCAATAAAAAGTAAATTTTAAAAAAACCTAAAAAAATTACGTAATACAACAGCATGGACATATCATTTTTCCCCTAAAATAGGAAATTATTTTATAAATGAATACTACTCAATGCCACCATCTTATTTAGCATTGATGGAATTAGTTATTGGTGGAACATTTCAGAAGGGTAGCTGATCCTACTCGTCTTAGTTTGCTTGGCTATTACGAAAAATACCATACACTGGTTGGCTAAACAGGAATTTACTGGCTCATGGTTTGGAAGGATAAAAGTCAAAATCAAGACATCAGCAAGGCCACACATTCTCCCAGAAGCCCGTAGCATTCTGTTGCTGGCTTGCCACAGTCCTGAGGGCTAAAGCCTTGGCTTGGATATCTGTCCCCCTTCACATGGCGAGATTTCACCCTCCCTTCAATCCCTGTGTCTGCTCCTCTGGTTTCTGCTGATTTATGGCTTCTTCCCAGGGCTTTCTCTGACTTCTGACTTCTTCTCTTTCTAAAGCCTCATAATGCAGATTAAAGCCCATCTTGAGTCAGTTTGTCCCCACCTAAACAGGATCTTAGAAAATCCTATTCACAAATGACACATCTTCAGAGAGACCTATTTACAAATGGGTTCACACCTCCAGGAACATAGATTAAGATTAAGAACATGTCTCTGTTGGGGCACATGATTCAATCTACCACACTGCTTACCGAAAAACCCCTTTCGCCCCACATTTTCACTTATAAAAATTTGTCCTAAGGAAATAATCAGACAGGTGTACAAAGATACTTTTTTCAAGGTTATTTATTACCTCATTGCCTAAAATAGAAAAACCTGAAGCTTCTAAACGTCAACAATGGAGGACAGATATAATAAACTTTGCCATCTGTAAGACAAAAAGTATTAGGCACCCACTAAAAATGATGTAAAAGAATATTCAATGGAATGGAAAACACAACAAATGGAGAGAAAGGTCATATGAAACAATGTGTTCATTACAACTGGACTTTTGTTAAAAGTGTTTATATTTATGTATTACCGATGGTTATCAACAAAATGTGACAATCGTACTCTCTGAACAGTAAGATCATGGGGTGATGTACATTTTTGGCCTTGGTGCTTTTCTCCATTTTCTAAACATTTCTCTTAACAGAAAACCTGGAAACCCTTAAAAATATATATACTCTTCTTACAGGAAATATGTGGAGAGTTAAATGAAGAAAATTCCAGAAAGTAGGATTATGGGAAGATTGGACAAGCTAATATATGAAAATGTCGAACATGAAGTAGACAACTCAGAGAAGCTACTGGTTCCTTAAGAGACACCCCCCCCCCCAATAAAACACACACACACACACCCTGTGACTCTAGTCACACCCACTGATCTCAATAATCTCAGGCTCCTGGGTGTTTGAGGTTTGGACTCCGAGGTGCCAGGAGTGGAGGCTGGGCATGTGAAGGGCAGCTCTCCAGACAGAGGGCTTGCTGGCACCCAAGTCTCTGTCCAGTAAGTTTCCGGTTTAATTAAGTGTTGCTCTGGAGAACACTGGCTCATACTCTTTGATTAAACTGATAAGCCAGAATCCAATTTTGCGGGTTGTAACTAAAAGAATCTCCTCAGTCACACAGCCCTTTTGATGAGTTTGGGTCCCACCTCTGGCCTTCTCCCATTCCTCGGCCTGCGTCCTTCGCCCAGCAAGCCCACGGAAGATGCCCCAGGGACAGAACTCCCTGCTTTCTGGACTTTCAAGCAGAGAGTCGAGGTGTTACTCTTGAGAATGTAACAATCTGGTCAAGGGACTTGTACAGTCTCACAAAGAATCTTGTCAGAGCTGTATTAGGGTGTGGGCTGCAAATGGGGATGGGGGTCACTGTGGAAGGAAGTACGCCCCCCCCCATGGAGGGGCAGGAAAGTGACACTCTGATTTTTGGGGGGAAAGGGGGTGAGATTTGGGGACTTCTGGTTCTCTCTTGCAGCCTTTTAGAGGAGCCCCAGATTTCTGGGCTTCTTAAATGATCTCTTTTACTCTTTGGTCTAGAGGTAAAGGAGAACTATTTAGAGCATCTGCAAGGATGATCTCACTAAGAGCAGCCAAGCATGTCAAAAGCCCCCCTTTATGGGGTTAAATTTTAATTTTGTTCACACAAAGGCTGGTATCTTGGGTTAGGTCGCATTTTTAGTCCATCTCTGTGGAACATTTTGCCTTTCCAGCCCCTTCAGTTTTCCCACCTCACTGGCAGGGGGTGGGTCAGGAGGAGGAAGGCAGACTGAACTACAAGCAAAAAGCTCAGCCCGTCTGGGACTCATCTCTCTTCCTTCTCCAGCTCCATGTCTTACCACCCTCTCTCCCTATGACCTGTGAGCATTCAGTAAAGCCTCAGTTTTCCCCGTCTGTTCACTCCACACATGTCCTCAACCACCTCAAGGGGCTCGAAGAGGCTCAAGCGAGAGAACGTGCAGAAGTTCTTTGTCAACTTAATCACCAACTCCACATTCGTTTTATTTTCCTGATTACCTGGGAATTTGTTGACTCCGCTTCCCTTCTCACTCCCATTCACAGGGATGATGACGTGTGCAGGCTCAGTCTGACCCCGGCGGAGCAAACTCTCTGCACTTGGAGGTGGCTGACTCAGTTATGCGACCATCCCTTCAGCACCAGGCAGAGCCACAAAGCCACTGGGACCCCAGGATCACTTTGGTACAGCAAAGCAAAGAGTCTTTAAAGAACCAGCACCCCTGCAGATTGGTCTCAGACACCACAGAGGCCCACGGCCTGGCAGAGCATAGGGTATGAAAGTGTCACACGTAGAGTGCCACGAAGCTGGGCACCCCAAAGGTGGCTTGGTGAGGTTCACATCCAAAGAAGTGTTTGCAGGTGGGAGACACTTCCACAGCTCAAGGGCTGGGAAGGCCGTCCATGCTCACTGGAGAAGTCACCAGAGTGAACTTGATAACTTGAAAGACACTCAGAAGTGCCCCAATGAAGAGCTCCCCAAACTGGAAACAGCCATCGACAAACAGCTCCCCACTTACATAGCACTTTTCATCTTCAAAGCCCAGAACCTCAATTAAGTAATTAATAGGTCTGGTCATGTTTGCAGCGCTTCTAAAATGAGACTGCTGGAACTCGGCTTTCCCTCCAGGAGAACTGCTTTTGTGTCGGGCCGATAGGCCCCTGAGAAGACAGCCAGTAATCCAATAATCATTCCCTCTCCTGGAGGCCGGCTCAGCTTGGCTGGTGGAAGGGGCAGCCCCAGCAACACCTCCAGATATTATGATTTGCTGCCCCCTGCAGGACGCCTCTGAGTATCTCAAGTAAGTGGAACCACACAAATACATCTAGTAATGGGAAGAAAACAGCCGTTTTTGTCTGAGAAGGAGAGTCTGGCATGGCCAAGACGTCTTAAAAAGAATAAAATATTAACCCAGGACATAATAACTCCTCTCTCCTTTTAGTCAAAACCTAGGCGGACTGTGGTGATGTTGAATTAAGACGCTCCATGGGCTAATAACCTTCCTTCCGAATGAAATGAGAGTCTTCTCGAATTAATGGATGAAAACTCCCCTTCAGACTTCAGAAAGCTAAAGGAAAGCAATTGCCCTCAATATTTATTTGCAATGTGGAAAATCCAAAGCAAGGAGGCTTTGAAGAAGTCAAGATCTGATTATAATTCTAGGCTTGGTGCCAATGGGATAAATTGTTTGGCAACTTTTTGCAGAGTTTTTGACTCTGTTTGCCAATGGCCCAGCATGGTACAAAGCCTCAAAGTGCATAAGAAAAGATGTCATTCCTACATCATTGACAAAATTCAGAGGGTGCAGAGCCTTGGGGCTGACCCACTGTGGGTCATAGCCCAGCCAAGAGGATAAATAAGTTGGATTCACCCATGAGGAGTCTTTGGTCACTGTTAGTTTTAAAGAATGTACTCCATGTTCATGATGTAGGACTCTGGGCTGGCATATCTAATGGACTCCTTGCTCTAGACAAAACTTTGAAGATAGATAGATAGATACATACATAGATAAACTGTCCTCAACACCTCCCCCCCCACACACACACACAGGCGAGTACAAAGTGTGTGCCCCAAGCTAGCTAAAACTCTCTTCATTCAAGTTTTAGATTTACAGAGTTTTCAACCTGTCCAGGCCAGATGCCATGGAGGATAGACTGCAGATGGGCTTGCAGTATTTCCTGAGGGTGTGCATAAAAAGGGTCCTACTCCTTGGAGAGTTGGGTGACCATCCTTAGGAGAGTTAGGGAACAGCCAAATACTGGCCACACCAGCCCAGCTCACTGAACCTGCGCCAATGCAAGTTACCTTGTTAAGGCAGTGAGTGGGAAACGTGGACTGGGGCTGGGACAAGGCTGGCCTGAGCTGTCCCAGTTCTGCCAACAAAGGGAAACAGCAATCCGATTGCACCAGTCATTTGAGCTGGGTGTCAGCCAGACTTTGATTGGCTGAGGGGCTACCAGTCGAATGAAGACAGCTCCTGACATCTGTTGATGATCTGCTCCGCCAGCAGCTCTTGCTCACTGACACCCAGAGTGACTGAATGCTCTCCGGGAAAGTCCAGCCTTAAGACCATGCAGCCGCCCGCCATGGAGCAAGCTGCCCAAAACCACAGGGGGAACAAAATCCAATAACCAAATCCTGGTGACCCCACCCTGTCTGCAGTTACTCAGAGCTCATGGCCAAGGTCCAGGAAGGAGACCGAGACAAGCTGAAGTCTATCCAAATTTAATTTTCATTTGAAAATGGAAACAAGTCAAACCAAGGCAAACCCAGGGCCTGATTTAGCAGCAACTGCTGTGGCAAAGACATTATCATACCGAGGTCAAGGCCAGCCTTCACCAACTTGGGGGGCAAACTTTGCACAACCACATCTAGACACTGCTCAAGCACCTGTCATGTAGAAACTCACTTATGCATGACCACTCAATGATACTGTTTAAGGTTTGAATCATGTCCCCACAAAGATATGTTCAAGTCTTAACCTTGGTCCTGTGAATATGAACCCATTTGTAAATAAGAGCTTTGAAGGTCTTATTAGTCCATGTAAGGCCAAACTGCAGAGTGAGCCTCAATCCAATGTAACTGTAAGACCTTACAAGCAGAGGAAACTTGGGCACAGTCAGGAAGAGACAGACAGGAGAGAGACAGCCATGTGACAGAGGCAAAAATTAAATTATAGATTGCTGGCAAACCATCATGAGAATGCCACAGACTTGGGAGAAAGCAGGATCCTGGAGACATCTTGATTTGGATTCCTAATCTGTCAGCCAACTAGTCTGTGGTATTTATTACAGCAGCTCTGGCTAATTAAGACAGTCATACTTACTATTATGTTCCTCATTTTACAGATGAGGAAACTGAGGCACAAGGAGGTTAAGTGAATTGCTTAAGCTCTCACAACGAAAGTTGAAGCAAAATTCAAGTCATGTGTGTGGCTCTGGGGTTCATGCCATTAGCTTCGACAAGCAGTCGTTTTGATCATGAGGAAAAGCCAGAATATTATTTGGTGATTGTGGCAAAGGATACAGCCATACAGAAGTAACCAAGGCTTCCCTTGGGCAGTGGTGTTTCGTCTTGCTGAGAATCCTCACGTTCCATAACAGGTACTGGGAAAAGAACTGAGGGGAAAGGAAGTGAAATCAGGGGCCTTCCACAGGCCATGGAGTTGGGAGAACTGAGGCCACGGGCAGAAGGCAGACACAATTGAACACCACAACCAGGAGTGCAGCCAGTGAGGCATTGTAACATTGCTTAGCCCTGTAGAGTACTTGGGCCAGGACAGTGTCTAGGATGTGGGAGCATTTGCACTGGTAGGACAGCCAGGACTCAAAAGGAGAGACATCATGGAAGAGGGGAATATTGACTTAAAGAAGGAAAATGGGGAGTCTATCCAGGGTACTGGCCACTCCATGAAAAAGAGAGATGCCCACTTCAGCCATTGGATTAGAGATAGGGTAAGGGAGGAAAGTACCAATTGCCATGGGGAAGGCTGGGAGGTCAGGCTCCCCAGGGCAAGGAGTTCCCTGCTCCAGCTTGTCACTCACTGAGGGCATGCTCTCCAGTGGGGGCAGGGGGGCTTGGCTCCACCGATGACTACAGTTTCCCACATCTGCTCAGAACCTGACCTGACTGTGTATGTGGCTGTAGCCAACATGTTCCCTGCGGGTGAGGCCTCCTTTCCAATATCAAATGTCTTGAGGACATGCTGTGGCATCTTAAGGGTTGCTTTCATTTCCCTGCCTCATGGTCAGTTCCAAGGGAAAGGTTTTCTCTCCCATTGTCCCGTCAGCCCCCACCATGAGTGAATAGCTGCCTGTCAAAGCTTGTACCATCTGGAGATTTCCAGAGCATGAAATAGGTGAAGGTAGAGGGGCTTCTGCTTCCTGGGAATCCCCTTGGTAGCTGGTGCCCAAAGGAGTTTCTGAAGCAGCTTCAATAGAGTTGTCTAGATTAGATTCAAAAGGAAGAGCCAGAGTAATGGACAGACCCAAGACTTAAGAATCACAAAGACCTAAGTTAGATCCTGGTTGTGCCTTCTTGCCTGCCAAGAACCCTTAGACAAATTGCCCAACTTCCCATCTGCAGATTTCCTCAGAAGATTTGGGTAGGGATTAAATGAAAGAATGTATGAAGTGCCTGGCACACAATTCGAAGTTTCCCATCCCCTGCTGTCCTCTTCTCCATGGCTTTTTCTGCCTTCTGTGAGGGTGTGAGGTCAAGACCCTGGGCAGATAATTGAGGAAGAGACTGAGTTACAAATTAAGGAGGCATCACAAGATCCCAGAACACCTGAGATGGAAGGGACCTGAGAGACTTCCTTTAGTTCAACAGTTTTCAAATATTTTGTTTGCAGATTCCTAGTTCTCACCCAACTGAAGTGGAGCAGGGCTTGATGTTTGAAACTAGCCTGCAAACCACTCTTTGAAGAGACTCATTTGGTGGGGGCTGCACATGTCACACAGGACATGTCACATGCGTCACTCCCAGGACCAAGGAGCATTTCTGTCCAGTGCTTCTTCTTCAGCATTGGAAGAGAGGCCATTTTGGAATTTGAGGCAAGCATTCTTTGCAGTTCTTCAAATTGACTCAGCTCAAGGATATTTAGATAAGTTGCAAGATTTTCACCCATTAAGCCATTTTTATGCAAAACTAATGAACTGAGCAGCCATGAAACTCTGGAGCTGAAGGAGATGTCCTTTCAGGTTGCCCGCCTGGACTTGGGACCTATGAGAAATCCAGAGAGCTCCCCCCTACCCCCAGTGATACCAGAAACCTAAGTATGTGTGTGAGGGGGCAGGTGGGTAGTGAGCCATCAGGGTCTGCCTTCCATAAGCCTCAGGGTGGTAGTGTAGCAGGCAAGTTCTGATCAGGATGAAGCCAGCACCAAAGTATTCTCTCTAGGAGACAACCTATCAGGCAGGCATTACGGCCCTTTTCACATAGCTCCTTCCTGTGTCTGACAGATGTTCATTGAGTGGTGGTTAAGGGCTGGGAATTGGAGCCACGTAGTCTGGGTTCAAATTCTGACCCCAGCACCTACTAGCTGTATCATTTTGGACAAAGTTCCTTTCCATTTCTTCCTCTGCAATATAACAGTATCCATGGTGTCATCTCCTACATGTGTCCAAATTAGGTATGAAAATACATGTAACTTACTTAAAAGGATGTCCAACACATTTAAGTGTCCATAAAGTCCCCACCATGTGTTGATTCCAAGTGACTCCTTCCTGGGCTGAGATGTAGGGACAATGCATAAAGGCTATCTCTAGGCATGGTCCTCCAGGGAAGCACTGGCCACCTCTTTCCCAAGAGTAGGAATGCCTGGAATCAACCTTCTCACTTTTCTTTCTCCCTCAGGAGAAAATAACAGTAACTAACAGTAGGCCACAGTAATAATAAGGAAGGTGTGTCAAGCTGCAAACTGCTGATGAATCACTGTCACACATATCACTTCATACAGTCATTATAACTGCCCTGTGGAGTAGTTATTAGTATGGCCTTCACTTTCAAATTAGAAAATAGAAAAAGGGCATTATGAAACTCAGCATAACCCCATTCAGCAACTGTTTAAAAAGCTGAAGAAAAGATCAGACATCATCTAGAGATATGAATGAAGCTGATCTGGATAGGACTAAAGTAAATCAGAATACTGGATAAAGGATGATACGGCCCATATTTTCCAAGTCAACCTCTGTGTGAAAATAAAGGGAGAATTGTTTATTTGGTGCAAAATTTATATTTTGGGTATCACATTATCTAATCTAACTTGTATGGTCAGTTTACTTGAACACCGTAATTACTTGGAATCTTGTAGAGGGTGTGAGATCTTGTTGGTTTGTACAGGTTAGTGTGGTACCCCAAAATATCCCAGAGTAATTTGGGCACTGAATAAAGAAGTATTTGCAAAATCCCTTTGAGAGACTGGGGAAAAGGAGGAAATATTCAACTTCCTCATTTGGAGAATTCCTGATGTTCTTGCAAGCAGTGGGGACAACTAAATCAATAGACTGAGGCTTTGATCTTGGGGTTCACCCCTATGAAGCCTATTCCTGCAAAGACGAAGCTAAGCCTACTGATAATTATGCCAAAGAGTCACCCCCTAGAGGACCTCTTTCATTGCTCAGATATGGCCTCTCTCTCTAAGCCAACTCTACAGGTGAACTCACTGCCCTCACCCTATGTGAGGCATGACTCCCAGGGGTGTAAATCTCCCTGGCAATGTGAGACCTGATTCTCAGGGATGAGCCAGACCTGGCATGGGAGTCAAGACAGGCTTCTTGACCAAA
>PVIY010034435.1:0-27135 GCA_004026745.1 Myrmecophaga tridactyla
GCCCCGCACCCCACCTGAGGGCACCCTCAATGTGCACCTTTCCCCTCGGCCCGCACCCCACCTGAGGGCACCCACAATGTGCACCTGTCCCCTCGGCCCGCACCCCACCTGAGGGCACCCACAATGTGCACCTGTCCCCTCAGCCCCGCACCCCACCTGAGGGCATGCACACGCCTCCAAAAGGAGCAGCAACTTGAACTTTTTTCCAAACAAGTAAAACTTGATGCAGTTGAGTGAGAGAGTGAGAGGGAAGGAGAAAGAGACAGTAAGTGAGGGGGAGAGAGTGAGAGAAAGGAAGAGAGAGAACACACACACTCACATATACATGATATATAACCATAAAAACATGATTGTATGTGCACACACATGTTTACACCCTCTAACACAAATCTTCATGTAAAAGTCTATCTCACAGAAGAAATTGTGTTAACTAGTCAAAACAAGAATCGTATTGGGAATTACTATTTCAAACACCAAAAATCAGCTCAAATCAATTCTCTATAACATAAAATTTAAAAGTGTTATTCATCAGCCAAAATGATACAAAAACAACTTTTGCTGTGCCAAAATTAACTTGGAAAAAAATCACTAAGACCATTTCCAAGCTTCCTAATGTTGCCTCAACAGGAAAAGAAAACTAAAATTAAAAAGAAAAACTAACATGAGCTCCCTGGAAGCATTAAAATGCAAAATAATCCCCGTGCCCTCCGTCCCCTCCAACTTGGATGGTCGTTGACACGTCCTTATGGCAACAGACTCAGCATCAAATTAAAAAATATCAGCCACCCACCCACGGAGCCCCGAGGCTCCCCCAGCATCTGGCCGCGCCTGCCTCCGAGCCTCGGTCAGAGCCAGCCCCGTGTCTGGGGCGGGAAAAGGGACAAGAAAGAAGAAAGAACTGGGGTGTTCACACCATCCTTCTCTCCATTGCATGCACCCTTCATATCTGACCTCCCCTCCTTGGAGAGCAGAACTGCGAAGGGAAGCACCCCTGGCCTGGGATTGCAGGCCTGGAGTTGTGTCCCACTCCAGGGCAGATTTCTGCAAACCTTCCAGAAACTTCTGCCAGCTCCCTTAACAGGGACCTCAGTGGGTCAATGCCATCTTGGCTCATCAGTCGTCAAACTGCCCACATCTGCTCCACCAGCCACTCCACTCCCCTCAGCACATTCCAAACACGAGCTGCACCCTCATACTTCCTAGGGGAGTTCTTCAGACACGCTGAGCCAGGCAATTTGTCAAAGCCATCTCTGGACATTCTCACTGAACCACATGGGGCCTGGCGTGCGCTCTTATTTATTGTCCCATTTTACAGGTGAAGAAACCAAGGCTGGGGACATCCTGTAACTTGCCTTCACCAGGGCTCCCAGTGGTTGATCTGACCTCAGAGTCCCACTGTTCACTCTAACCTCTGCACCTCCTTGTTCCTAATGCGTCCATCCATACACGGTAAAAGCCCAGTCACAGTATTTGGCTTAAATATTGTTTTTAAGTTTTCTAAATACAAATTGCTTGATTGGCAGGTCCTAACCTCAGCTGGTTCTTGTTTCAAATTCCTGTTCTTGAAAAGAACTGATTCAAAAAGAACCAAAGTGAGGAGGCTGCTCTAATATCTGGAAATACTTGAAAGTACGAGATGTTTTATAACACTCGTCTCCCTCTGATGGAGTAAGTGACCAGGAAGGAGAGCAGGGATGCTCTGGAAGGGTCCAGGGCTGCTCCAGAGGCTGGAAGAGGCTCCCTGTGCCTCAGAGCCTGCTGCCACCATGCGTCCCCAGAGGGGCGGAAACAGATCCATCAGTAACTCGGAAGTTCTGGGAAAGTTGTAACTAAATGCCTCTGTAAGAAAAGTAAAGGAGGGCAGTGCTTTCCATCATCCTGCTCCTCGAGTCAGATGAAAGCTCTGTCTTTGGATTAATTAACTCCCCTCACACATTGTCCAAGAAACATACTCAACTTTTGTTGGTAATCTGGTTATTCCTCTTATATCATTTTTTGAATGGAACAAAATTGAATCAAGGACTTCAAATTTAAAGCAATCAACTGACTCCATAGAAACATGTAGCTTTTTTTCAGGGGTTCAGCCATTTAGAATTGTAGTCCTCGTGTGTCCCTGAGAGCCTGCAGGCAGAGCTCACAGGATCAGACAGAGTTGGGTAGACGGGGCCCAGGAGAGCACGGGCAACCTTCCATCACAGGGGAAGCACTGACTTGGTGGGTCTCTTCGATAAGTGACTTTTTATAAGCCTCCGTCAGAGCCTTGAAACGGTCAGTATAAGGAATCAGTTCTCTCACAGAGGCCCTCTGTGGAAGCACGTGGTCTGAGGCCCTCGCTGTAAACACGTATTTGAATTGATGGATTAATCTGAACATAAGAAGATTATGAAAGAAAGACACAAGGAGGGAGGGAGGGAAGGTGGAAAGGAAGGAAGGAGGAAGGGGCGGGAGGGAGGGAAAGAATGAAGGAAGGAATTAAGGGGATGGGGAAAGAGGGAGGAAAAGAATCCACCAAGATAACCATACTTGGGAGTTAAAAAAAAGAATTGTTCTAGAATAAGATAGAATTGACTGCCTGATACTTCTCTAGTTGTTTGCTCGAGGAATCGAACATCATCAAAATGTGCTTCATCAAAATTAGCACTCCCACAACAAAAAAGGCTAATACGTCAAATTTTATTTGCTCATAAAAGCATTTATTAGACATAATCGCTTTTGACAAATGTGTCAAAAGAGAGTTGGTTCTCATTATCTTTGTCATTATTTATTATGAAATAAGAACACGTTTTGCTATAAATCACTGGTCCGCCTGGCAAGTGCGTGTGAGTGGCCAACACGAGGCACCGTCTGAGCACTGAGCTGGGGGGTGGGGGGTGCAGGATGGACAGACAGCAAAGCCACAGCCTTTGCTGAACTTACCTCCCTGATGTCTGGTGCTTTCCAGAAATGCAGCACTCATAATTCTGCAAAAATAATTCAATTTTCACCTGAAGCTCATACATGCTTGCAAGCCTATTGAATTTTCATCTTAAACTCCCCCTTTGGACGTGGACGACCCCAGACCCATGTGTAAGAATGGGAAAGATCCTGGGGGGGCCCAGGGTGCCGGCTTTTAGACCTGGAGCCCCCAGGTTGTACTTGGCTGCACTAAAGCCTTTCCAAGACCGAGCCAGGTCCTCCCCCACTTCTTGGGACCAGATGCAGTTGTCGCTCACGCACAGAGGCGCGGCCTCTCACCGGGAATCTGTCCCCCCGTGGACATTGCATCCGCTGCTTCCATCCTTGTCCCCACCCGGGCGGGCCTGGGCCTCCTAGAGGACAGTTCCCAGCCAGACCCTTTAGGCCCCTCCCAAGCCCACTATGTCCTGGGTTTGTATATGGGACACACGGACCAAGGAATGGAAAATGTCCGGGACCAAGGGTTACCTTGAAGTGGGCGTGGAACCCAGAGTGGAGGGGCAGATGGGGCTCTGCTCCCGGCTTGTCTGAACGGCCGATCCAGACTCTGGGGGATGGATACCCACTGCCACGGCAGGGGATGATTCTGGACCCACAGAGGCAGACGGACATGGAGCTGGGAGGTGAGCCTCGGGGCTGCCGGAGGCACCTCATGGTCTGACACGCCCCCTCAGTCTTCAGCAGGGCCAGCACCCCAGCTCGGAGAATTCACAGCCGACTCGGTGAACCCCTTCCCTCCGCCTGCTTCCACCAGCCCCGTCTGTCGGGAGCTGGGTGCTGGCTGCAGCCTACGTAGTTGACCTTCAGACAGCCAAGAAAAGTAACGCATCACGCAGCAGGACATGTCCTCAGCCTAGGAGAGGGGCCACGCTTCCAGGTTGGCCTTCTCCCCCTGGGGTCGGAGCCCCGGGCCAGCTCCTCGCAGACAGGGAGAGCCAGCACGAGCAGGGCTGGGGCCTGGGAAGGTCCAGGCCCCCAGCGGCAGCCCAGGATGAGGGCCAAGGAGCTGCCTCATGCTGGGGCGCGGTGGGGCTCTGTCTATTCTCGGGGTAACGTCCTGCCCACAGGTTCCAAACGAGGAGGTCCCACCACACACCAACCTTGGCGGCTTCGTTCCTTCAAACACGTCCAGGCCCACTGCACTGGTGGGTGGTCCGGTGGGGCCAGGGGTGTTTCCACTGTGGCAGGCTCCTGCCCCCCACGTCAGCGCAGCCCCCCTTCCCCCTGCCAGGCGTGCAAACACCCACTCACTGTTCTCACCCTGCCCCCGCTGAAAGCTCCCAGGCTCAGCAAGGGGAAGGCTTAGTAATCAGAGAAGCAGTTCTCGGGGGCTGATTTCTAGTGTTTGCCGATTTCCCCATTGTGAATACTCCAATCAATGGGAACATCAGTGAGAAGTCACCAAATGCCAGTTGGAAAGAGACTCTCCCAGTTGGCTCTCCACATGGCCCCAGGCTCCTGCACGGCTGCAGCTAGGGTGAGGCAGGTGGGGCATCCTGTGCACAACACCTGGGGAGGGGCTCTGTCCCAAGGGCCGCCGCGGCTCTGTGACCTTTGAATGCATCTCCTTAAATGTCGCACCCTCCGTGCCATGCTCGCCCCCTCCAGCACGGCTCTGCCCAGAGCCAACGCCGTGAGCCACTGCTCGAGACTCAGTTTACCATTGATCGACAGCAGCTCTGCCAGGCGGCAGTTGCCGGAAAGAAGGGCTCGCGCCTTTCACATCCCCTTTGCCTTGATTGAAAATCACTGCTAGCTCTAAAGAAGCACAGACCTCTCCAGCACCCCAGGAAAGGCCCAGGAAAGTGGTATGTCAAGTGGAGTCGAGGGCCGTGAGAGGTGGGACGACAGGGCCACCTCCGCCCATCCAGAAACCTGCATCCATTTTTTGAGACAGGAACTGGAGGGAAGACGAAAGAATTCAGCAATCAATTATTGCTTTCCAAAGCGCCTCCTGGCCAGGGTGGCTGTGTACCCTCACCCGGCTGTCACAGCCTGACAGTTATCACACTCAGCTTTTGAAACTAAATATATTCACTTACTTTCACATTTGGAGAGAAGAGAGCAGAGGGTGAGAATGTAAACCCACCTGACGCAGTCCTGGTGCCAGGTGCTAGACACAGACACATCTGTACCTTCCAGCTGCAGGCTCTCTGTGTCGCCAGGCCAAAGCTGGCTAGAGCTGAGGACTGGCCAGTAGGCGAGAGGGATGGTGTCCTCTGCTGTGGGACAGCAGGTTGCATGGGCAGGCCCCCCTTAAGCTCCTGCCACTCTGCATCGATGGGGCTGCCCAGTTCTCCAGCCACCTGCACGGGGGACCCGGCAGCCTTGGAGGTGTGTGTGGTGGACAGTGGTACTTCTTCTCTGCTCATTCAAGAGCCAAAAATCACAGCGCACTTTGGAAAATGTCCACCCTAGAGCTGGGCGCCATGGCCCGTCTCAAGAAGAACATGTTCATAAAATTGTCCTCTTAACTCTTTTTCTTCTTTCCTTAACACACTTGAGAATGCTGTACTCGTTTTGTAGTTTAAAGAAAACGGGAACATGTGGTCTCTGTCATGTTCTAGGTGAGTAAAACATCCACGGTGTGGCCAGGCCAGGCTTTGCACGGAGATGGAGCAGCATGAAAGAGCCTGATGGCAGCTCTGAATTCAAATCCTGCGCTGCCACTCAGTGCACGCCTGCCCCTGAGATCAGAGTCTCTGAGTTTCCCTTTTTTCACCTGAAAATGGAGGTTACAAACATTCCCACCAAGCTTGCCTCGAGGCTTATCTAAATTAAATGTTAAAATGCCTATTACGGCAGTTAGGAAAGAACGGGCATTAAGACTCAGTGTCCTTCATTCCCCTGCCCCTTCCTCTGTTTTCTGAAGGAGAATTTGCAGAGGTTAAGAATGAAAACTTTTCATCACACAGCCTTAGTTTTAGGTCTGTGTACTGATTAACTGTGAGAATCCCAAAGTTATTAACCTGTTTGAAGTTTTATTTTTCCACATCTCTAAACTTGGAGACCAGCATTTCTGTCCTACTATTGCTGTGAGAATTGAATGCAATGACGTACATACCAAGTCGAACAATGTTGGGGCCGCAGCAAGCAGTTAATAAAAGTAGCTACTGGTGCTTTTGCTCCAAGGGAAATTTCATCAGATGGGTATCTTGCAGTTTCTCTATTTAAAATGATTTCAAAAATCTGAAATAAACAACCAAGCTGCAAACTGAGATTCCATGACACCATGAGCAAGTCTGATTAGGAGTACTTAGATGTTTGTCTTAGTTTCCTACACAATGGCCTGACTGAAACAATGGGAGTTTATTGGTTCTCAGTTTTGAGGCTAGGAGAAATCCAAAATCGAGGCATCAGCAAGGCCGTGTTTTCTTCCAGGAGACTGTGGCATTCTGGATCTGGCTGCCTGAGATCCCTAGTGCTGGGCTTTTCGGTCACACAGTGAGGCCCATGTCCGTGCCTTCTCCTTTCTCCTTCGGGTTCCACTGACTTCCCCCCCACTTTCCCTTATCTCACGCAGTCACCCCCTGTGGTAGTTAGATCCAGTTGTCAACTTGGCCAGGTGAAGGCACCTAGTTCTGTTTCTGTGGACATGAGCCAATGGTACGTGAATCTCATCTGTTGCTGATTACATCTGCAGTAGGCTAGGAGGCGTGCCTGCTGCAATGAATGATGTTTGATTTAATTGGCTAGTGCTTAAATGAAAGAGCTCAATATAGCACAGCCCAAGCAGCTCAGCACACCTCATCTCAGCACTCACAGCCCAGCCCAGGCCTTTGGAGATGCAGAAAGGAATCACCCCGGGGAAAGTTGTTGGAACCCAGGGGCCTGGAGAGAAGTCCAACAGAGACCATCCTGTGCCTTCCCACGTAAGAAAGAACCTCAGTGGAAAGTTAGCTGCCTTTCCTCTGAAGAACTAACAAAATAAATTCCCTTTTATTAAAAGCCAATCCGTTTCTGGTGTGTTGCATTCCAGCAGCTAGCAAACTAGAACACCCCCTTTCAGGCCCAACCTGATCTAGTGGAGCCATGCCTTTACTGGAGGAGCAAGCACCTTGAGATCTCATTTTTCACGGTGGGTTGACACCCGCAGAAATGGATTAAGAACGTGAATTTTCTGGGGTGCACAGCTCCAGGCTAACACAGTTGCACAGTCTGACACAAACAGCTTCCCGGAAATCAGTGGGCCCCTGAGGTACGTGGCATGTGAGGTTTCAGAAGGTGATATTCAGATGCTTTTATTTCTTCCTGCCTAAAGTGACAGGTTAACAAGATGAATTTCTAAGCTAAGACAAGATCTGCACATAAATGCTTTTTCATGACAATTACAAGTTACATATATATATGTATGCATGTAATGATTCCTACATCAGATGAATTATATATTCATTGGTTTGATACGAAACACATTTCACTTTCAAGTCAACATCATGGAAATAAGAAAACAGTTGAGAAAGAAGGCATAAATAAGTTTGGCTTTAAATTCATTGTGATTATCTTTTCATAGTGACTACAAAATATATAATTCTTACTGCAAGCCAGGGTAAACCACAATCAGGCTTAATCTTTATCAAATGCTAGTTTTTTTGTTCTACTGACATTGTGTTTCCTGAAAATATTTTATATTGAGAACATATAGCAGCAGACCGACAGGATAGTGAAAACAACAGCCAGCTTTAATCCTGTCCTGATTGGCAGCCCCCGAAACTCTAAATAATTTAACAAAAGACTAAACTTCTAACAGCATAGGAATGACAGAGACAGAGGAAACTTCAAACAGGTGAGCAGATACAGCAATGAAGTAAAACTTCATTCGACCTCACTCTCTCCCCGAAACACACTTCTTCATTTCCCCTCTCCTGCATCTCTTTTCTGTTTGGAAACAGTTCTCCTGATTTCATAGTTTCTCTGTTTAATGGTATGTTTTGTTTTATAATTTAAAATGTTAAAGTTGAATGAAAACTTCAAAGAACAAAAGCCAAACAGTCTCTGGGATTCTCTCATGGTCTGTCACCTTGGCAATTCGGTCAGTTTGTGTTGGCAGAGAAATACTGGGGAGCGGTTGGCAGCGGCTTTGGGAGGGAAGACACACACGTGGCAAGAGACTCAAGGCTGGGGAGTTGCACCTGGGCATACATGTTCCAGTTCCTCTGCAATCCACTCATTCATTCATTCATTCATTCACCTATTCAACAAAACGTCTTGGGTCCCAGGTACTTTTCCACATGCTTTGGATGTACCAAGGGACAAAATGGACAAGGGTCTCTGACCCTTGTCCTCCTAGAGTTTACTTCCTGGGAGGGAGGAGGTATAACTTAAAAATGAAAAGAAAGTGAGAAAATTATTTGGTATGTTCAATGAAAAAATAATAACACAAAAAAGCAGAGAGTGTGGGGTGGCAGGAAGGGGGAGGGCATAGTCAAGAGAACCAATGAGTGAGCTTTGATGGGAGCAAACCTTCATGGAGGCCACGTGGAAAGGAAAGGATGGAGAAAAGGCCCAAAGCAGGTGGGAGAATGAGCCTACAGATGGATGAGAAGAGAGTCCAGGCACAGGGAACAGTAAGCACCAAGAGGCTAAGACAGGAGGCACCTGGTGAGTTTAAGGAGCAGAAAGAGCAGGTTACAGCAAAACCACCAAGAGAGCACAGGAGTGGGTGGAGGTAGTGGACACAAGGAGCTCAGCTTCTCCAGTGGGAGAAACCAGGAACCATCGCAGGGCTTAACCCAGTGAATGAAGCAAATTAAGTAGGTGATAAAGAAATGAGACAAATGAGATACTCAATATAGGGACGTAGACTGCAAGAATGACAGGAGTTAAATCAATTTAAGAGACAACATTTGCAGATATTAGAAATACAGGCAGCAATTTCTGTTCCTGTATTGTCTCATGTAAACATCGCAATGCCCCTGGCTGATAATTAGGGAAAGAGTATTTAATGGATTTGGGTTGGATTTGGTTTGTTTGTTTTAATGAGAAAATCTGCCATTGAAGGTTTCAAGAAACTTCTCTGTGTAATGACAGAGACAGGTGGTCATCTTGAAGAAAATTTTCATGGTTTGGGGCAAAATGAGCTCTCTGAGAAGGGTGCCATCTCTAAGACAATATATACTAAGGAAAGAAATTGACTCTAAGAGAAACTAGAAGACTTTTGGATGGCTTAAAGATAAACCAAAAAGGAGAACACAAATTTGCAAGCAAACTAACGGCCTCCTTGAAGGACATAGGCCACGAACTTGAGCATTGCTCCTTGAGGCCAAAGTTTTCAGAAGCTTTCTAATGGATTGAGATGGTTTCAGTGAGATTTGGTAGAGACACAAGTGTGGGATTTCAGAGGGACACTTAGATCCATCAGTTAGAAAACACAGCTCAAATAAGCTTTGACAATAAAAGGAAAACTGTGGAAGTACCCTACAAAACCATTGAAGTAGGGCTGTCATGGTCAAGTTCATGTGTCAACTTGGCCAGGTGGTGGTGCCCGTTTGTCTGAGTGGGCAAGTGCTCTCCTGTCTTTTGTTATGTGGATATTTCGTAGAATTAAATCATGATCACGCTGGCTGCATCCGCAGCTGATTTCATTTGTAATCAGCCAAGGGGAGTGTCTTCTGCAATGAGTGACATTTAATCTAATCATCACGGGAAGACTTTTAAGGAGGACTCAGAAGAGACAGTCTCTTCCTGCTTCAGCCAGTGAGCCTCTCCTGTGGAGTTCATCCAGACCCTTCATTGGAGTCATTAGCTTCACAGCCAGCCCTGTGGATTTTGGACTCTATGTTCCTCAGAAGTTCTGTGAGACACTTTTATAAATGTTATATCTATGGATATTTCCTGCTAATTCTGTTTCTCTAGAGAACCCTAGCTAATACAGGTGGGCTTCAGGCAGGTTTCACACAGTGTTCTTGAGTCCCATCAGACTGCGCTGTTTCTCTGACTCTCTTAGCTCTGTACCTACCTATGTGTTAGCTCCACCCTTGGACTAGTTTCCCTTTTGGTGGGAAGGTGACTCTCAGGGCTAAGTTTTCAACATTTCACATCTAAGAAGACTTTTCTTCATCCGCCATGGAAAAAGTCCTGGGATTCACTCTGATTGGACCAACCAAGGATGTGCAGGCAACCCTGAGTCAATTAGCACAGCCAAACAGGGTGGGATTGCCCTGGGGGAGGGAAACTCAAGACAGGGCCCACCTCTAGAGTTGGGAAAAGGACCAGTCACATCCCGACTACTCATCTTCTGTGCTGTGGGAAAGGGTGGTATGGATGTTGAAGGGACAGCACAGTGCCACTAAGCATTGGGCACAGACCAGTGGCACAGAAGAAATGCAGTATCTGAGCAACTTAGGAGGTGAGCTGGTCCCTGCACTTTCCAGCCTAGGCTGCACAGGCCACCTGACTCCTGCCCAACATTGCTGAGCCCAAGCCCGAGGTGAAACAGAACACCAGGTGGTCAGGGCTAATTGCATCAGGCAAGGGGAGTGGCTTCTACAATTAGTGACATTTAATTTAATCAGTTGAAGCGTTTAAAGGAGAAGTCAGAAGGGAGACTCTCTCTCCGCTTCAGCCAGCCAGCCTCTCCTGAAGGATTCATTAAAGATCTTCATTGGAGTGGCCAGCCCACAGCCTGCCTTATAGAATTTGCCTTGTGCACCCCACATAGAAGTGAGATGCTTTTATAAAATCTCATATTTACAGATATCTTCTGTTGGTTCTGTTTCCCTAGATGAAACAGGGAAAGTGGGCAAAGTTACATTAGTAAGTAAAAAATTAAATGAGAATAAAGTACACAAAATGTATAGCCTAGAATACACTTAAACTTGTGTAAAAGAATTTTTATGTGATGATTTATAGAAAGAACATCTCTGGAGGATGCACTAAAACTGTTAACAGTGGCTTGTTTGTTGGAAAAGGATAGGCAAAGGGATAGAAGAGAGATTTTATCTGTATGCCCTTTCATTTATTTTTTTAATCATCATAATATTGTATTATGTATTAAAAAATTAATTTAAATTTTTGGGCTAGGATAAAATTTATTTTAGTAGGGGACTATATACAATTATATTTGGTTGTGAAGAGAAGCAAATAATATTCTCAGTCACAGATGTCAACTATTTTGGTGATTTGAATCTGTGTACCACAGAAAAATACATTCTTAATCTTAATCGATTCAAGTAGGTAGAAACCCATCGTAAATAGGGCCTTTTTATGAGGTTACGTTAGTTAAAGTGTGATAGCTCTTAATTCTACTGCTGGAGGCCTTATAGGGAAGGCCACTGGAAGAGGAAAAGACACAGGGAGTAGCCAGAAGCTGGAAGTGAATGGAACCCAGAGTAGAAGCCAGGAGAGATCACCATATGCATTGCCATCTGATGGAAAAGCCAAGGAGGAAGGAGCACGAGCAGCCAGCCCCAGAACGCCAGTCTTCTGGGAGAAAACATCTTCCTGAAGATACCTCAATTTTGGACTTCTAGACTTAAAACCGTGAGCTGATAAATTCTTGTTGTTTAAACCAATCCATTGTATGGTATTTGTTTCCACAGCTAGGAAGTAAAGCAACTATTTTGTTGCATCTCAACTTCATGGTTTCCCAAAACCAAAATCTCCCTACATTGGCCAAGGCCAGAGAGTTGACCAAAGAAGGATTTTAAGGCTGTCTTTTATAATATAATATTCTTAAACAACTTGCCTATAAATTTAATACATTTATATCCCCACAAGGAAACCTGAATCAATTCAAGATAGTTTCCAGTAAGTCTTTAAAAAGTCAGGGCTCACGCTATGATTCAGTTTTGTGATTAGCTCGATTGTTCCTGGATAGGCCTGGAAAGAGCCATATGGCAAGCTCAAGTTTCTCATGCAAATTTTTCGGTTCAAGGTGTTTTAATTTTGCACTTTAGCTTCAGTGATAAAAAAGATAACTTGTTTTTTTCTCAGCTTTGTTTCATCAATGAAATCAATGAATTGTCCTTAATTGTCCTGCTAATAAGAAAAAGACAGAATTTGAACTAAGTGATTCTTTTGTACCAAAAAAAGAGACACGATGGAGAGTCGCATCACACTCCCTGAGTTTATCATGAAGAAATGGCACCCTGCACGTCAGGGCAGGCGACGCCCGCATGGTCAGCAGTGGTCAGTGCCACCCAGATGGTAGCACTGAGGTTATTTATTTAAATATGATTGGTATTAAAACTTGATTTGCATCTAATTTTAAAATTCTATGTGTAAAATGGCAAGTGCAAAGGTTTATACCTTCTTTCTTTGTATACATCTTCAAGTGACCGAAGTTAAAGCGCGTCAGCACTAGGGAGTGTTGAGAAGTGGAGTTCACTGCCTAAGGAGTCCATGCACGCGTCCTGTTCAGGACGCCCAACTCCGAGTGGGATCTGTACAGACTAAGAAATGCGGGTGCCGCCGGGTCCTGCTGAGGACTCCTTCAGGCAGAAAGCAGGACAAAGCCTCCGGGCAGCACGCGGATCTGAGTGTGCTGGTGTTCCAGCCTGGACTGCATATGTTATTCAAAAACATGTCATGCAATGCTGTTTCCCTCCTACTTCCACTCAAGCCCAAGCCAGCAGGCAGGGTTGTGGACATGCTAGAATGCTTTTGTTTGTCTAATCCGAACCCCAACCCATATTTGTTGATTATTATGCAATAATACAATATATTAGGCAATAGCATAATAATATAATATTATTACACAATAATCCCTGACTACTTTTATTCCTTTCCTAACTGGTCTGTGTAGGCAATGCATTTGGCTGCAGGTAATCCTACAGAGACCAGCTTAAACAGATAAAGATTCTTCCTCATGCAACAAGCTCCCTGGAGGTGGGAGATCCCAGGTTTGATGACAATGGGGCCAGATCTCTGAAAACTCCTTGGCCTTTCATTCATAGGGGTCATCATGCCCCATGGTCTCAAGATGGCTGTGCGATCTCCAGAGGAGCAGTGTGCTTCGTGGATAGGAATAAGGGCACAGCTGCAAGGAACTTCTCTGGCAGGAGACTGCCTTTTTTGTTTCATTTTACTTTCTGGGAAGGGGCCCCTCCCCAGAAGACCATCTCTTTCATCTCTAACCAAACTCAACGTCATGCTCACACTTGGGGCAACCCCTGGCCCATGGGGAACAGGTCAGCAGGACAGGTCTAGACCAGCCTGTTCACGCCCTGATGCTGCAGCGGCCACGCAGTCCCTGAAGCCACAGGAACCAGGCCAGCAATGCCGGTGGCCAGACAGGAAGGTCAGGGAGGAGGTGACAGTCCTGCCACAAATGAGCCTTTCATTTTACTCTTTAGAGACACTGTCCCCTGGCTGATCGCTGCACAGAACCTAAGAATGTAGGAAAGTCCACGATTTATGAAAACAAACTAAAGGTTTATAAAAATGTGCTCAGAAAATTGGCCTGTGATATATAATAACAAAAAACACTGGTTTAGTATATCCAATATCGTTTGGACAAGATTCAATTCTATTTTTAAGAAGATTTCAATTTCCTTTCCCATAAACTCTGTGAAATACTGTATGTGGCATATTTATAGTGACTCTTTTGAAGAGTGTTACACTTTTGGACCCTTTAATAAGTCTAAACGAGATGGTTCCCCCTCACCTCACTGAGAAAATAAATAGATGAGCTGATCATCCTCAGAATTCAGGCCTGCTCCCCTCCCCCGCCCAAGTTTGATGGTGTCGGGGCCTCAGGTCCTATAACAAAAGGTCTCTAAAGATGGTTCGAGGTAATAAAGACAATATTTAGGGCCATCTGGTGATTCCATTCAATTTATTTCATTGACACGTCTTATAAATAAGAAAGCATAATTTCCAAAAGCAATCATGAAATTTACTATGCAAACGACGAGCCCTGGCCCCCCTGCACCTTTTTCCTTCTAGTGTACTTGTGGGGCTACTTATGCCACGATAATTTTACAGCACTTTGTATTTTCAGAGCACTCTGCAAAATTAACCAATTTATTCTCAGAGAGTGGAAGACGGAGGTAGCAGTGATGAAAAGAAGTACAGCAGGAGGGTCTTTCCCACATCTGATGAAGACGCCCCCTGATGCACCTATTCTGTGGGTGGATATTTATTGCCACTTGGCAGTGTTGCTCAGAAGCCTCTGTCACACGAGATAACCCTGGGAAAAGGCTGCCCGGTCCCTCCAGGGAGCAGCCCCACGCCCCTCCTGGCTTGGAAGACAGTAGCAGAGGCTTGTGCCCATGGCTGCCCGCTGCCTCCTCCACCAGCCACGTGCCTGAGGGCGCCCCAGGGACTGGGACGGCTGCTGGACGGAGCTGGCCGTAGGGACCCCACCCCCAAGCAAGGTGCCGGAGGGCTCTGTGGAATTCCGCTCATTTCCCTAAATGAGCAGTCCACGGAGCTCGAGATTCCTATGAGCTGCCCCTTCCACTGGCATCGACTTGCCCTAAAGGTCCTTCAATCACTCAAAACATTTTGGGAATTCTTCCTTTGGAATCTATCCAGGCACAGTGATAGTGAGATATATATGTTTGGGGGATGACTTGGATTTTTAGGAGATGCTAAAGAAGACTTCTGAGATGTTTCAGGTATTATCTTTTAAGTGTCCGGCAGAGCATAACGTGGAATGCCACTCAGCTACCCACACTAGTCGACTAGTTGCTAGTGGGCACTAGCAATACCCCGGGCAGATTGCAGAGCTATGCCGAGTGAAGGATACCAATCCCGAAAGGCGGACGCTTCCATCCGTATCACATTCTTGAAGTGACAAAATTCTAGCAACGCAGAGCAGATCTGTGGGTCCAGGGGTTAAGAAGAAGGTGGGCGCAGGAGGGGGGATGGGTGTGGTTCTAGAGGGCAGCTGAGGGCCCCGTGGGTGCACGGCTGGGCTGACCCACACGGGTGTGCAATGGCATGCAGCTCGGCGCACATGAAAGCGAGTGCACACAAGCGGCAATCCGAGCTGGACGGGTGGTGCTGGGCGGCCGCAGAGGTCTGGCAGTGGTATTGCCCTGAGATGTCACCATTGAACGATGCTGAGTAGAAGGGTACAGGCAATTGCCACATTGTTTTGTACAACTGTGTGAAAATTTACAGTTATCTCAGAATAAAATAAAATATTTACTCTCAGAACGGACAGTGCCTCCCGAGACTTGGCTGAAAAGGTGGTGCTCATGGGACAGCATGAACCAGTCCCATGGCTTCACAGCAGCTGTCTGAATCGCTGTTCCTTCAGCTCCTCCGGCTGAGAGCGGGGCCGAGGTCCAGGACCAGCTCCCTCGGAAGGAGCTGAGAGACAGAAAGCTGGGAAGAATCCGCAGACAGCTCTGAAAGCAGCTCTAAAAGCTGCTCTCCACGGAGCAGCCAGAGGCCCCCAGGAAACAGGCTGGATTCTCTGCCCACCCCCCAACGACTACCCCCTCTCTCTCAGTAAAAACCCAAGTCCTGGCCATAAGCCTCAGGCCCCACAAGTCGGCCCTGCTGCCACCCACTGACCCTGTCTCCTGCCCCCTCCTCACCCCTCTTCCACCCAGCCAGCCCCTCCCCTCCCCTGGACAAGCCAGACGCAGGTGATTTGCACGTGCTTCTCTCCACCTGGGCTGCCTGTCCCCCAGTGTCCACGTGCAGAGGCAGAGCCTGGCCTTGTGATGCCAGATGCTTATATGGGGCCAAGAGGGGATGGGATGTAGGTGGTATTTAGAGAAAAGAAATCAAAATTACCAACAAGCACATAAGACAACTGAGTATTTATTTAGAATGAAAACCTCAAACAAATCACAAACTTAAAAGGTTGATGAAGGCCCCATAGATCAAAAAATTGAAAATAATGCCATCATAGTTTATTAATTAACTGCCAGACACGCTTCTATAATACAACTTCTCTACATTTTTATTGCCTCTTCATATGACAATTTGCAGATACCACTTTCTGGAGAGATCTTAGATGAATGATGACCTTTCTCCAGCGTGTGAGTGAAGTCGGGTTCTCATTTTTGACATGCGGAATGCATGGCCAGGTGCCTTTACACACAGGTGTCCTCACTATTTGGTTTAATGCATCAAGTCTGTGCTCTGCAAACAAACAGATACAGGTGAGTTCTAGTTCATCTATATCAATATTCAGAAGGAATGGAAGGAAGAAAGGTGTGCTGGTTTGAAAAGATTTATGGACCCTAGAAAAGCCAAGTTTGAATCCTAATCAATCTTGTGGGAGCAATGGTTTCTTCTAATCTCTATTCAGTAATATAGTTTGAAACTTGGTTAGGTTATCTCCACGGAGCTGTGACTCAATCAATTGTGGGTATTAAACTTCATTAGATGGCCTCCACCCATTCTACATGGGTCTTGATTAGTTTACTGGTATCCTATGAAAGAAGAGGCATTTTGGAGAAAGCTTCAGAATTATAAGAGAATGACAGGAGAGCAAGAGAGTCACAAGAATGCTGAGAGAGCTAAGCGTCCACCAACCAGAGACCTTCGGAGATGGAGAAGGAGAACACCCATGGGGAACTTCACGAAGCGAGAGGCCTGGTGAGGCAACTAGAAGACATCACCATGTTCACCATGTGCCCCTCCAGCTTTGAGAGAAACCCTGAACTTCATCAGTGTTCTTGAACCAAGGTATCTTTCCCTGGATGCCTTAGACTGGACATTTCTATAGGCTTGCTTGAATTGGGACATTTCCATGGCCTAAAAATTGTAAACTAACAACTTATTAAATTCCCCTTTTTAAAAGCCTTTCCATTTCTGGTATATTCCATTCCAGCAACTAGCAAACTAGAACAAAGGGGAAATGCCGAGTGCATTTGCTAAAGAATATGCTGCTTTGTGGAGCATGCTCCTGGCAGGTATATAGCTCTGCAACATTCACCTGTGTGCAGGTGGCCACTGGAGAATGTCCTGGGCTCCTGCACTTGGGACCTGGCTCCTCCTCCCTCCCCCAGATTCCCAGTGAAGGTCACCCAAGGACACTCACAGTGAGCTGAGCCCCTGCACCCCATCTTCCAGATATGGACAAGGGGAAGGGGCTAAGAAAGCCCTGAGGGGTAGAACCCAGCTGAGTGAGAAGGTCCTGAGAGGGGCCACAGAATGAGGGAGCCGGGAAAATGAGAGAACACAAAAGGCCTGCCTCTCCTGCTCGTCTGCGGGGCAGGGTCCCCCAGGAGTCCCTGCCCGTTGCACAGTATGGTTGCCACTTGCTGTGTATGCAGTACCCTTGGTCCGCTAATGGAAGCCGGCCCAACCCTAATCCCACCCACCAGGGAGCAGGGCTGAACTGCCGAGTAGGCTGGGGGTACAGACCTGCTGGTCATACACAGCAGACCTGAGGTGCTGAGACTTATCGCAGTGACTGTTAAACAGAGTGATTTAGATTTCCAGGGATGCATTGTTAGCACAGAGACATGAAAATACCCAGGCCCTTTCTGCTGGCTCAAATGTGGCAAATGCTGCCCACCTTTAGCATGTTAAAGTCTCGCAGAAGTCCTGCAGAAAAGAGGGAACCCGGAGTTTTCCATACTTGCAGTATCTCCTTGATGTTCAGATGATTTTGTGGAAACATTTCTGAAATCAAAGTGTACCTGATAAATACTATTGGCAGTGAATGCTCTCATGGCAAATTTGTTCCAGAAAAAACTGCAAGTAAGTTAGTGGTACATATTGCAATTCTCAGCACTTTAGACTTAATTATCCAATGTTCTATCATATGTCCCCAGAACTAGAGTTTAGGGAAAGGATCTTATATGGAGAACCAAGCTGACACGTGTACTAAGATCCAGTTGATCAGAGAGGACAAAACCAGCTAAAGGGAGCTCTGATGATGTGCTGGCACCTCAGCAGCCTTCCCATGTGCAGGAGACACCAGTTCCAACCCCAAAGAGCTGTATCCCAAAGAGCCAGGCCATCTCTCCAGGCCACAGCCCTCAACCCCATGCACCCTTGCTTGGCTTCCTTCCTATCAGCCCCTTTTACTGATGACACGCCGAAGTGGACCCTGCCTTGGCTTGAGTTCCGTCTGACTCTGAGCTCACCAGGCCTCAATGTCTGCAGAACAGGGACCCACGTAACCTCCAACCACAGCATGGTCCAGAAGGCCCAGCCCCCGGGAACTTTCAGGGCCCCACTTGGCCGAGACAGGCTCCGGTCAGGTCTCCAAAAGATCTGGCATGCTGCTACGAAGTCCTCTTTTGGTGCAGGTGAGCCACCATGGCCTCCCCAGTCCAGGGACACCAGGGGGAGGTAAGGAATCAACTGCAACTGCCCAAGCCCCGCCCCAAGAACCATTTCCAGGAGGGAGGCCATCTTTGAGATCCCCAAGCACATGGGGTCTGGAATCTCATAAGGCCCTGGGCAGAGGGTTCCTGAATCCCTTTGAACTCAGAGGATTTGTCCAGGGTGAATACGGTCTGCATAGATGCACAGAGTACCGGCCATCCACCGGCCCTCAGCCTTAAAGCCCCCAGTGAGTGGGCACTGCCCCCGACCTCCACTGGACAACGAAACACGCAATGGCTGCCCAGCTTCAGGGCCGAGCCCAGGTCCAAACACAACCGTCCTCAGTGCCTTGGGATGCGTCTCCCCTTGTGGAGTCACCCCGAATTCACCACAAACCCGAGAGGCCCCAAATGCAGAATAGAAAACCACTATGCCAGCACCTTCACTGAGTAGCCTTTATCCCCAGCAAACAGCAGCATCATTTTTTATGTCTGTGTCTTAATTTATAAAGTGATTCTCCCCCACCTTTTAAATTTGGAAAAAATTCCAGCCTATGGGAAAATAAATTTTAAAAAATACATTGGAAAAATGAACTTTCCAACACCGAGATTTACCAAATGTTAACCACATTTGCCTCTCTTTCCTCTGGCTCTGTGTCTGTCTGTCTGTCTCTCTCAACACACACACACACACACACACACACGCACACACACACACTCACTGCCCACCTTAAGCTGAAGGTAAGTTATAGACATCAGGACTTTTACCCCATCAGAAGGCGACTGTCCCCCCTCCTGTGCCCGTCAGAAGGCAACGGTCCCCCCTCCTGTGCCCATCAGAAGGCAACTATCCCCCCTCCTGGGCCCATCAGAAGGCGACTGTCCCATGGCAAGTGAGGCTTGGAGAAGGCGAAGCAGGCATCCTGTAGGACAGTGGCTGGGTAAACTCCAGTACATCCTCACAGTGGAGTAGTACACAGCTATAAACAAGAACAAGGATGATCTTTACAAATAGATATGAACTGATTTCCACATGTTTTTAAGCGAAAAAAAGTATGTAGTATGCTACATTTGAAAACACTGGAAATGTAAAGAAATAAAAAAAATACTGGAAATATAAATGCATCTCTGTATACAGTTACTTTTGCAAAAATAAGCACAAGAAAGAAAAAAACTGAAACTGATGAAAATGACCTGTAAGGAGAGAGATGGGAGGCCAGAGGAGGTAAGAATGAAGCTGAAATCAATTTGTGAATTCCTTGGCATGTGGTTTTAATTTTTGAGCACGCAACTGTTTTCAGAAAAGTAAAATTAAATATAAAAAGCTTTAAAAAGAACAAATCCTTCAAATGAATTCATGAAGATATGAATTTAACTGTGATTCACGTCGGTAACATAACTACCAAAAAAAAAAAATCAAACCAATCATTTAAGTAACTTTGGAACCAGAATCTCTGTCTTCTAACCACTGCCAAAATGCAGCTCCAGTGCCTGTGCAGCAGCAAGTTCAGCAGGAGCACGAGGCTGCCGTGTGAGAAATGGGCAGCAGTTTATGGAGACAGAAATGGCAGAGACAGGGATGTCGGGAAGGGAGCCCACTCTCCAGCGTGTTGGATGGGACTCCAATTGACACTCTTGTTTCTTTGTCAGGATGTGCCTCATGCAGTGCCCACACTGGACAGATGGGTCAGGATGCAGCGTTTTATCTTGGGCAAAATAAATGGCTTGTGAATCCAGTCAGCCTCAGTCTGCAGTTCCTTGGGCGGGGGAGAATGTGGGCACGGGAATGGGGGGCGCTGGAATGGGCCTCCAAGGACCCTGAGCCCTTACAGCAGCGGTTCGGGGTGGCACAGACCCGGTACTCCCGCACACTACAGCAGCGGTGCAGCCAAATGACCCGGGATTGCCGTTCACCTCGACAGATGTGCTTTAGAGGCATAGAATGGCACCCACTGAGAACGGTAATGGACTTATTTCCTGGGCTGCAAATCTGGCTGTAGCATTTACAAGCTGGATTCAGATGAAGACCATGGAAAATGGTCAAACTCAGACATCTCCATCAGACCGGTAATAAAAGGCACGTGTCGAGCAGCCTCTGTGTTCCTGCCCCCTCTGAGACGTGGCGGCGGTTTGGGCGGTGAAGAGGCTCCATCTCTCTTACCGCTGGATCCTCACTGGGATTTAATGACGAGTGAGATGTCAAGCACCAGGCAGACAAAATTGCCTGCTTTTCCATAATTATAGGCAATAGTTCACAGCGGGTTATGTGTTTCAGTCTCATCAGATGTGCAACGCGATAGGAAAAAGCGTCGTTTTCAGACTCAGCGCTCGTGGGGGCAGCTTGCAGCCCTGCCACATCCTCGGCTCTGCTCAGGTGTGCAGCGCCAACCTCAAGCCTTCTGAGCCTCAGCGTCGTCCCCCTTAAAATGGCGTGGTGAGGACTGGGCGAGACAGCGGCAGAAGCCACAGGGCTGTGTCTGATGCAGAACAAGGACTGGCAATTGTTAGCTCCTTCCCCTGGCAGCTTAAGCTACCCCCTCTTGTAGCTTCAGAACCCAGAAAGTGAGTTATATGAACAAACAGAAATAGTGATTTCTCAATCACAACTTACAAAACCACAAAATTCTAAACACGTAAAAAGAATCTCAAACTATTCATTACTTTCAACTCAATTTTTTGTCAGATTTCTTCCTGCCATCAATTTTGATCAATTAGATAGGTTGAGTTGACCAGAATTCTTTATTGCATTGCAATGTGAGTCCGCTTTAAAAGCTACTTTTCAGGTACTTATAGTTCTAAGATAGTATGCCATGCCATTTATTTATCTGAAGCAAAATATGGAAGCCTAACTTAATGACTAAGAAGTGCAGATTTGAATCTATTGTATAATCTCCTAAACCTTGGCCACCCTGAGGCTCCTTCAAGGTCCCTCTTTCACCATCCTCCCCAGCGCACGAGGTTGGAATTGTCTGATGGATGTTATTTGGTTTCTATGCCATGGAGGGTTTTAACCTCTCATCCCCACTTCTCCAGCTAGCTCTTCATATTCTGGTCATGACCGCTGACAAATATTCCTAAAAGATTTTTGGGGAGGAAAGAAAATACAGACCGCGGGCTAGAAATACTCACTCTAAGATTACACATTTCAGGAAACTTTAAATTAAGGCAAAAGTAGTTGAAAATCAAACCCAGAGATTGCTTCGTGTTCTTGACACTGACAAAGAAATATGGAGCTTGGGGAAATAGATGGAGACATTAGGTTGCTCTGTCACTCCGGCAATTCCTCGGCGCACCAATCAATGAGTTCCTCCGACACCTCAATATCCTCCCTAATGGAGTCCCCCAACGAAACAGTGCGAAAAGAGCGGCCACTATTTTGTCAGGCACGATAATAAAAAACTCAAAAGGGAACATATGTGGATAATAATCCTAGTATCACTGCCTTTTCAAGGATGTCCCAAATACTGCATCGCTGGGTTCCATTGCTATTGTGCCAGGTAACAGGGCGTGCCAGGTACAAGAAGGAATGATAGCCGTGAGGAACACACGCTCAGTGGGTGATTTTTTTTAATGGAGAGACACTTTACTCTCCAAGGTTAGTGAAGGAGGGAGATGAGGGTCAGAACAGCCATGCAGGATGCGTTGTCTTGGGGTCTGTGGCTCCACAGGCACCATGCGATGCAGCCATGCATTCCTACATGACTGGAGTGCAGCTGGACAAGGCGGGCGGTGGCCCAGCCTCAGTCCTGTCCCCACGGACCAGATGGTTGGCCTGCCTCCTTGGAGGAGCCCGAGGGGAGATACGCTGGGAGGAGTGTGGGTTAAAGGGTGTCCCCTGAAATGAGGCGTTTGCGTCCTCAGCCCTGTACCTGATTTGGAAGCAGGATGTCTGCAGATGGGCTCACGTTACCACGAGCACTTACTGCATGGGAGGGCTCTGCGTCCAGTAGGGGGGACTCCAGAGGGAGGGGGGCACGTGAAGGTGGGCGAGTACCTGGAGCCAGCAGAGGCTCGTTGCTTCCAGAGGCAGGAAGGACTCCTAGAGCGTCGAGAGGGTGCAGCCTGCAGCCCCTCCAGCTCTGACCTCCGGCCTCCGCATCGTGGAGAGGACAAGTCCCTGCGGTTCTAAGCCACCTTCTTTGCAATACTTTGCTAGGGCAGCCCAGGACCCCAGGACAGGAGGGGTGGCCGGACGGTCCAGGGCCCTGGGCCAGCACGTGACAAGTAGGGCACTGTGGGGACCCATCCTTCCCAGGCTGTGTGCCCCGTCACCATCTGTGGGTTTTCCCCCGAGATGGGCTGCTCTTCCTGTGGGGTGCTGAAAACACTCAAGTACCCCCATCCACATGGCCAGCCCAGAGTGGGCCCCACCCCTCGGCGGTCATCCAGTGCTGCTGTCGGTCACCTACCCGCGCAACAAGGACCCGACGGGGAAAAGGAGCCACCCTGGGCCAGTAACCCTGAGAGGATTGGAGCCTGTCCTCTTGCACGTTCCGATTCAACATCGTACCCTCCTGGGGTAGGACCGCGTCAACTCCTTAAATATCCTCCCGGTATTGAAGTCGGTTCCACAGGACCCCAAACGCCACCAAGTTCAAGCTTGCCATGAACAGTCTCGACCCCAAGTAGGGAAACGAAAGCAGGTGCTGCCGCTGGGGGCTCAGAACCCTCGTGAGGGTTTATCTCTAGACTGAGCCCCACGGAAAGTCCGGGGAGCCCACAATTCCTCTGTCCTTCCTTCCAAGAAAGCAATGGGGAGAAAGCATGAGAGTTTGCAGCCCCCCAAAACGGTAGGATCTTTTCCAGCCCCAGGGGATCTGCTGAGGAACAGAGCTTCCCTGTATCTGAGGGTGTGTGTGTGGGGGGGGAATCCAGTGGAAAGTTCGTTCATTCCCAAAATTGAGCTCATAATATTTTGAGCAAATGACTCTGCTTTTAGCAGTTATTTACTGGATTTTATAGCCCAATGTTAGCCAAAGTCGTAAAATATAATGACTTAGTCTGCACAAAAGGAGCAGTACTTTTCAATCTTCATTCCCAGAATAGCCATGTAGGGTTTTCATGCTTAGATGGAATTCATTGTCCAAAACTGTGCTATAAATCGCAGTGGAAATTAAAATTCATCCAACAGAAAATATCAGAGACATGGCTTCTCTCCCCTCCTTTCCTCTCTCAACCTCATGACAAAGCCCTTTGCCCCACCCTGGTCCAGGGGTGCTGGCCTGGCCCGAGAGGCTGGCCCTGGTGGAAATGCTTTCGGGTGGAGGACAAACTTTATTGGCTCTCTCCTGGAGTCAGCTGACGTCAGCAGCAGACACGTGAGCCGGATTTGGGTCATAGATAAGGAAGCCATTTGCTTCTGCACCCTGGCCGAACTCCATGACCTGCAGAGAGGCTGCCTGAGGCTGGGGTGCTGGGCCTCCGGTGGGAGGCAGGACATGAGGTCACCACACCGCACCTGGGCCCTCCCTGAGTTCCAGGTAAGGGAACCCATCAGATGCCACAACCCGGGGGTGCCAAGCTGGCATCGCACTCCCCCAGCCCCCTCCCAGGACGCAGCCTGCTCCTGTCATTATCTCCTAGAGCTAGCTGCTGGCGTCCACCAGGAGCAGCTCTAAGCTGCACAGCCCTCTGTCTGCTGAGGAAGGTGGAACAAAAGCTCAGAGAACAGCCGAGCATGTGCTGGCAGCCAGCGGCCCCGGCGCAAGGCTGTGGGACTTGGAGCCCTCTGGGACAAGCCCACTGCCAGGGACTGTCTGGAAGGCAAGGCAGGCAGGAGCTGAAAGGGGAGGAAAGGAGTACACACGAGGGGTCCTGAGGATGAGTTGAGCAATGGGTAACCACCCCTGCAAGCTCCTGTCCTGAGCAAGGTGGCGGAACGCAGCTGAGGGAGACGCACATAGCGGCTGACCATGCCCTAGAACAATCCTTACCATGAGGGCAGGCCCGGGCCTCCTGTCCGCTTGAGGGCAGCCAAATGATTGGAGCTGGCACAGATCGAGCACCTCTTGGGCACCAGGGCCGGTGCTAAGAGTTGCCCAAGGCCCCCCTTAGCCCTCAAGGCCGGCGGTAGAGTTGGAGAGTGTGTCCTGATACTCAGGGTGCAGCATCAGCCCGCGACGGCCCGGCTGGAGGTTGGAGCTGAGACGCCCATCCAAGCTGGCACAAGTCCCCCTGAGACCCACAGCTGCCCATGCAAAGTCTCTGGGGAAGAGAAGCCCTTCCGTGGCTGCAGGCTGAGTGCGGCCAACTTCCGGCCTGCTCTGGGGCACTGGTCTCTGAGCAGGTCAGGGGGCAGGAGCAGGAACCCCAGTCTAAAGGCCCCATTTCCATGGTGGCCGAGTACTCGAAAGGGTGGACTGAGGAGCCATGTCCCCCACAGCAACCTCCCCCACTTGCACCTGCCCTTCCAGAGCTTCCTCCCTCACTGCAGCAGATGGATGCTCGAAGCCATTTCCAGGGTCAAACAGAGCATCTTTGCCCACTGCAAGGCAGCTCAAGGGTCCGTCCAAGACCATATGGAAAGCAAGTAGCCCCACTTAGAGCTTTATTCTGTTAAACGGACTCTTGTCATGATGCACAGGAGTAGAGTTGTGTTTCTTGGTTGAGAACTCACTAGACTCCTGTTCCTGTGCTGAAGGCTACAGAAAAGCTTCCACCTTCGGTGGAAATGGCACCTGCTGGTCTTCAGGTCCCTCCCTGCTCAGCGCTGCCCAGAACCTTGGAAGGCTGGAGGGTGGGAGTGACCAGGGGCAGCCCTGGGCCTGAGTGGGTGGCAGATGTAACAGAGACCACCAGCAGCCTACCCAGAGCCACCCCAGCCCACTGCCCGGCGTCGAAAAGGGAGCTGGATCCCTGTGCTGAGGACAAGACCTTCCTTCCTACGCCATAAACGGAGCAGTACAAGTCAGAGGGTGGAGGCACGGACTGCACAGAGTAAGACGCTATCATTAGGATAAAAGAGCAAGAGAAAGATCAAGATTCCAACACAGGAAAATAATTTAGGCAACCCTGGAACATGGCTGGATGGACCCTCCAGGCACAAAAGAGAAGACTGCCCTGAGGTTACGCTTCTGGGATGGTCATGAGCAGAGACCTGCTCTCCTGGCCCTGTCGTCAGGACACACCAAGACAAAGGCCCCTGGAATCCGCCACCAGCCGGGCATTCGTACCCTCCGTCCCGCGGAGGCCCTGGGCTCCCGCTCCCGGTGCCTGCCCTGCCCGGAGCCTCCTGCGGTGTGTGCACGAGGTGCCTGGGCCCTTCACCCACAGCCACCGAATTACTGGGCTGATGCATGGTTGATTGACGGTCCCAGGGGGTCGGAGGAGGAGTCAGTGGCCCTTCCCACAGTGGACAAATGTGTCTCAAGTCCTTATGGCCACTCAAGGACAAATGGAAGCAGTGCTGCCGTGCGCTGTCTTTGGGGGACACAGGAATATAAAGCCCATGCCCAAAGCTCTTGGGGTGACCAGTTCGTCCTGTGGCTGAGACATCTGCAGGGCCTGTGACAGGGAAATGCGGTGGGCCAGAGTAGGTCCGGAAACTCCAGAACAATCCAGAGTCCATCTGAGACCGTACTTAGGAATCCAAGAAGTCTGGGTGGAAGGAGGAGAAGGAGTAGATTCTAGAAGCCTTGGCTCTGGGCTGTTGGGGACGCTCTTCTCCAACGTGCCTTCTGGAGCCACAAAGACTTTCGCAGGGCAGTGCTGGAACCAAGCTCAGCCCAAGAGGCAGAAGTTGACCCAAAGAAGCAAACCCGCAGCTTCCCTGAGTGGCCCCCGAGAACACAGGGGGCTTCCCAGATCTACCACTGGTGTGCCCCTGGAGGCTGACTGGAGACCACCAACCTCCAGGCCCACCACTCTGGGCGCCACCGTGAGAGCTCAGCCCCCGCGCAGGGAGAATCCACTTCATGCACCTTCCACAACCTCCAGCGGCTTTCTGGCCCCAGCCCTGTCCTGCGCCCTCTCCTTTCCTTCATCTCAGGTGGGAATCAACACCTGTGCTTGCAGGGTGTGCAGAGGCTGATGGCCACTGAGGAGGGCCAGGGGTTCAGATCTACTCCGGAACCACCTGGAGGATGGCCTCACACACTTCTGCAGGACAGACGGATGAGGTGGACCAACGTGGGCAACCATGGTGTGGGAAGAAAGACCCTGCCTCACAGATGTGTGTCCCACAATGGTGGGTTCCTGCCAGGTAAGCAGAAGGGGCCCCAGGTTTTCAGGCTGAAGAAGCAGGAATCCTTGGGGACAAAGCTGTCCATGGCTAATCTGTATGTGGCCGCTTGTGCATGTTTGCAGAGCAGGGGTCTGTAGGGATATGGAACCCAGAAGAAGCAAAGGGAAATGAGTGTGTGGTCCAGAGGAAATGGGCTTGAAGAGGGAAAGTGGAAACGAAAGAGCCCAGCTGTCCTGGACATGTGCTGGGGTGCACCGTTAGGGACACCCTGCCTTGCAGAGGAAAGGGGGACATGGCCTCCTCCTGGCTGAGGACTGGCCTGTGGGCACCATGTTGTCAACGTACTCCAAAGCAACAAACTTCAAAGATGGCCCCACAACTCCATAAATCTGGTTTGCTGGGGGATGGCAGGGAAGATGGGCAGTCAGGGGACAGAAATCTCATGTGACATCCCTCTCCTTTTAACCAAAAAAAAGTATGTGAGGTGGTGGGGAGGGGGAAGGGGATGAGGCCCTGGTCCTCGGTTCCAGGTGACCCCAGGGAGGAACATCTGAGAATCCTGACCTGTTCCACCTGGGGGACCCAAGTCATCATTCCTTAGAGCAGAGAGATGCCTGGTGGCCACAGTGGGAGAAGGGAGCCCAGTACCTGGTACAGGAGAAGGGAGCCCAGTCCCCACCTGGTGAGGAGGGAGGTAGGTGCCCACCCGGTGAGGAAGGAGGTAGGTGCCCATGCGGTGAGGAGGGAGCTCAGTGCCCACCCGGTGAGGAGGGAGGTAGGTGCCCACCTGGTGAGGAGGGAGCTCAGTGCCCACCC
>PVIY010034436.1:0-27125 GCA_004026745.1 Myrmecophaga tridactyla
TGCTCCCAGAACAGGGAGGTAACCTGTTCCTACAGCATTGATTAGCTGAGCCATTTTCTCTTCTACTTCTTGTGGATATGGCCTACAGGGATGAGAAAATGACTTGAGGGGCCCAAAGACATAGGGTTTCTAGAAGATAAAGCCCCTGGGGAGTGCAGTTTTAATAAGCAGTCAGTGAACACAGGTGAATAACTTCACTTCTCTGTGCCTTGATTTCCTCAGCTGTGCAGCAGTAGAATTACACAAGCACAATTTCTGACATTCCTTCAGGTACAAAGGAAAAGTCCTTTCCCTTACTGTAAATCCTTCCTATGGATGGACCTGTGGGTGAAATGGTTGCCTAGTTAGGACTCAGCCCATGCTGGAGAATGGAAAGGTTTAGGTTCATTTATTCAATCACTCACTCACTCGCTCAGTATCCTTTTCCTCAGTGGCCCTAAATGCTTTAGGCAAATGCTCAAATAAGGGTCTAGGTCTTCCTTGGAGAGCCCTCTACTCTCAGGTTACACAAATGTGTGTTTGATTTTCCAAAATAAAGACCTTCTCTGGCTCACTCATTTGTTCCAGTGTCTTTCGAGAACTCCTATGGGCTGGGCTTGGCCCTGGACCCTAAGCTCCCAGAATGCATGGCCGTCTCTAGAACAGCAATGTTCCTCAGCCCAGGTGTGGCTCTAGTGGACTGAACTGTCTAGAAAACAGAGTCATTTGTAGATGGCATCATGAAGGCATTTATCTGACATGGAGATTTGCCTCTGTGTCTTGCTCAGTTTTTGAGCGCCAGAGGGAGTCTGACGTGTACAGCGCTGAAGAGTCCGGCTCACCTTTAGACAAGTTGATTTCGCTGCTTGCTTGTTTGTTGTCCTCTTCTCCTTGATCTGGTTATCAGTTTTCATCTCCTCATTAGGCCTGTGCTCTCTTGGTTGCTGATTTTTATTAGCTCCTTATTTACTACTCAAAGAACTGTGTGGAGCCTGCCCTGCTTCCCCCACTCTCCAGAGGTTTAGCCATTGACCTTGAGAAGCTGGAGACCGAGCAGAGTGAGAGCCGGGGTGTGTAAACTGGGGACTCTGGACCTCACTCTTGGACTCACCCCTCTTTGACTGTGGCCCAGGCAGTCAAGACTCACTGTCTCCATCTGTGATCCCATCAGAATTTTCCAAGCCTGCCCCTTAGTACAGGAGCTAAAATTTGACTAATTTTTTTAAAAAATTAGTAGGCATTGCACGGAGAAGTGTGGTCTAGAGCCTAACATATTTGGGCAGTGCCGGCTTAAAATTGGTTAGATGGGGCCCTCCCCACAGGAGGCCTATCAGAGCCTATGAAAGGTCAGTGTTCATTGAGGGGGAGCTTTCAAGAAAAGGTAGGTCATGCAAGCCCCCCGCTGCACCCCTCCACCCCACCTGCTACTGCACAGAACACGCCTGGGATATGTGGCACCAGGAAACCTTTACACCTTCTCCCAGGACTTCAGTTATGTGAGTAGGACAGAAAGGCAAAGTAACCAGAGAAACCGACATTAGAGTCTTTTTTTTTTATGTTTTAGAATCTTCTGATTAGTAACTTCAAAATTTCATTGAAGGCAGATGAGGATGGGCACAGTTCATCCTGGTGTCCAGAGTCGTTAATGCGGCTAAATTGAGACAGGTTATGCTTCCACCACAGTGAGTTTATTGTACTAGTGAAAACGAGGCCTGTAACTTTTTGCTAAGGTCATGAGTGAATATTGGACATAACTTTTCAATATTTAAAATACATTAAGGACTAATAATATATTTTAGATTGCTTGCCAAAACATGAAGGTACTTTCTGCAATTCAATTTCTAGGTACCTAAAGTGAATGATTTGTAGAAAATATTCATTTCAGAATAGAATCCCCTCCAGAAGAATTCTAGGTGGCTTTCAGCCAAAATAACCACTGAAGCATAGAGCAGTGGGCATCCTAATCTCGACGGGAGCTCACTTGCGTGCTCCTAATTCCAGGCAGTTACCAGCTCATAGGGTGGCCTTGGTGACGTGGGATTTTTGAACATTACTTCTTTTAAAAAGGGCTATCTTGAAGATAAATTTTGACAAGTTCAGAGGAACTAAGGTGACTTTGATGTGCGGTAGAATGAATGTCAAATTCCTTAAATAAAAATTTATTTTAAATAAAATTTATTTTTAAACTATTTTTAAAATAATTTTGCCTAATGCTATATAATGTTAGAAAACAAAAACACAACTCTTTACACTAGAAAAAAAATAATTGTAGCAAATGGTAGAAGGAAGTGTCTTCAAATCTTAGTCAAAAGCTTACTGGTATGTAAGTTGAGAACAAGTGGGAAGATCATGTATCTTCAAAAAGGTTTTCACGCAGGTAGAAAACTCCCTTGCGAAGAGGGCTGGATTGTAAACTGAGAAACCACTGTGCAAATGCTGCCTTTGCCTCTTGCTAACGGTGTGACCTTGGGAGGATGTTCTCTTCACTTTTTACCTTTGATTCCTCATTGGGTTAAAAGAGAGATGGTGTGGGCTGGTTGGTTGATAAGACTTCTTTCAACCTGAACTTTTAGTTATGTTTAAAACAACTGTGAGCCCGTGAGCATACGTGGCAGCCTGTGTGTCTTCTCATTGTTGCTTCCTTGAGACAGGGCCTGGGATATAGTAGTTACTCATTAAACATTTGTTGAATAAATATAAAATTGTTTTGTATTTAATTGGTATAACCCTGTAGACAGCTAATTATTAAGTTATCATAAGCTCATTCAGTGCGTACACATGATCTTATTTAAGCCACATAAAGACCCAGTGAGAGAGGTGATGTTATCCCCATTTTACAGATCAGAAACCAAGGCTTGGAGAGGCCAAGGCTTGGACTGTGTCATGAAGCCAAGGAGTGGAAGCGTCCAGGCCCAGACTTCATCTTCTGGCCTTAAATCCTGTTTTGTTATGGTTTTCTGTTCTTTTTTTTTCAACCAAACCAAGATCTTTGTCAGTTTTTGTACTGGCCAAAAGCATGGATTAGACAGGTTTTAGATCTGCCAATGAAGCCCAGCAAAGCCTCTCCACAGCAAATTAGATATCTGCCAATTTGGGGCACCTCCTAAGGGGCTCTTTATGTACATTGGCTCTAAACATTACAGTGACCCAACCAAATACACACTGTTCACCCCCGGTTTATGGATGAGGAAACAGAGCTTCAAGCATCTGCCCCAGAGTTACAGGTAATTCTAGGGCTCAGACTTAAACCTGCATCTCTGGCACTCCAAAGGTGCAAGGCCCCTGACCTCTCACATTTCCCTCCTGCTTCTCATTGGATTGGGGCCCCTCTGCAGGGAGTTGCCACTGTGCACGCCCCAAGGGTGGGATTGACTTTCAGCCAAAATAACCACTGAAGCATAGAGCAGTGGGCATCCTAATCTCGACGGGAGCTCACTTGCCTGCTCCTAATTCCAGGCAGTCACCAGCTCATAGGGTGGCCTTGGTGATGTGGGGAACTGCCAAGAGGGTGTTAGGGGAGCCCCTGACCATCCTGGCCCAGGTGTGGACATTTTCCAAGTCTCCAGTTTGCCCATCTGTGAAAGGTGGGTAACAGTGGTACTTAGTTCAAGCCAGTGTGAGGGTTCAGTGTGGTAATGAACGTGAAGGGTTGACCTTGGATGTTGCCCAGCTTGTGGCATTTGTTGGTTCCCAGCCCCCAAGTCATTCTCCCACCACCCACGGAGCCACGGAGGAGCTCTCCGAATGCACGCCTTCTCCTTTTCTATGACAATGCCTCACACATGGCGATCAACATTTAAAAATGCATTCAGCCATTATTTGAGTGTCTACCATGTGCCAAGCCCTCTGTGGGGCACATGTGGACTTTGCCGTCAGGCAGCTTGCAGTCTAGAAGGGGAGGAGAGAATGTGTGACAGGAGACGAGAAGGGCTTAGGGAAGGGCTGGGACAGATCCGGCATGCAGCAGGTACACCAGGAATGTTTAAAAACACACAAAGGAGAGGGGCCTTTGCTGGGAGGCAACACCAAGAAATACAGCTACATGACAGATAGCAAAAGAACGCCCTTGAGGGGGCCTTGTTCCCGGCCCACCCTCATCCAGGTGGGATGGATGGTTGCATGCGAAAGGCACAGCACCTGCCCTAATGGGGTGCTCGCGCTGCAGGGAGACCATGTGCGTCACATAAATCTCCCTCCAGGGAAATCTGATAGAAAATTCCTACCAGGCAATGGTGTGACACTTCCCTGGATGTAAATCTACTTTTCCAACTCCAGGGCCAAGAGCTGGGCTTGGAGAGCTGCTCAAGGGTGGGGTGGGAGGCATCTGGACCCCAGCGGCCGAAGTGCTCACTGGGCCACCTTGGGGACAGTTACTATTGAGGTGCACCCACCAAGTGCTGACTTGGTCTTGGTTTTCTGCTAGGATGTAGATCGGGAGAGGCTTGAACAATTTTGTCTTCTAGGTGGAATGAGAATATGTGAACTTGCGTTAAGACTTTCCCCAAGGATGCCTCTGGGACTTGTGCTGAATGAGGCTTTTGTCCCATCTGTGTGTAAGGTATTGTATGGGCTGTGCAGTGTCCAAGCAGGAGTCAATGTCTTCTTGAATGATTAGTGTTTATGGAGGGCTTGCTGTGTGCCAGACATTGTGTTGGGCTCAGAGATGCATCTGTGACCAGGGCAAGCCAGGGCTGTGATTGCAATCTAACAGGGTCCTTGCCCTACAGGACTGGGCACTCCAGTGTAGGTTTTTCAAGAGCAGGGAACTATAAGTAAATAGACACCAGGACAGTGGAAAGAAGTTCCTGTGGGCAGGAGGAAGGCCTGGGTACAAGTCCTGGCTGGGGGCTAGGGTTAAGGTTAGGGTGAGGGCAGATTGGCTTTCCTTGGGGGTGGGGGGGTGGGGTAGGATGCTCAGGTTTGTGATGTTTGCCTATTTCTATGGTGTAAATACTCCCTCATGGCCAATTTCATCCTAGTAGCGTGAAGTTGCTGAGACGTGCAAAATCAGCTCTCCCCAGGATGAGCTGGCTCCAACACCACCCCCTTAGGGTTAGGTTCAAACCACTCGTGAGTGCAGTGTCCTTTTCTCTAAAGTGAGTGGGTTGGACTACATAACATGAAATTCCTGAGTAGGCTGCATAGAGCACTCTATAAATGTTAAGAGATGATGGTTTCTCACAGCTTTAACATTTTTATGAGTATCTACTAACTCTTCTACCCGGATCCATGGTCAAGAAAGACATGAGATCTTCTGGTCTGTTAAAAAAAAACATTTTTTGGGAGGAACTGATTTAAGAAAAACTAAATCTTTTCCTAATTTCAAAAAGGAATAACAACTTAGTTGTAGAACCCAAAAAATTACGAGCAAAGAAGAAAATAAGGATTTCCTTGGGTCTTTTGAATAGAATCATCAGATGTAGTCTTACGGCTCCTTTAGACCAATGCTCTCATTTTACCAGTGACCAGACGGCTGAGAGAGATGATGTGCCTTTAGATAGCCCAGGGAATTAGTAGCAGAGGCGGAATTAGAGGTCAGGCATGCTGTAGTCTGGAATAATGGTAATTAATTAGATGGAGGCAATGCCTCATGCATTTAGGCCAGATTGGCTTCATATTTAGGACTGAGGATTATTTATTTATTTCTTTTGTTACCTGAAAATGTCACCATGTGTGGTAGTTTGAAGCTGTTATGTATCCCAGAAAAGGCCATGCTCTTTTTTTAAAAAAAATATTTTTATTAATAAATCTTCGCACATACACATTCCATACGTGTTGTACAATCAGTGGCTCACAATATCATCACATAATTGTGTATTCATCACCATGATCAGGCTATGCCTTCTATCCCTGTGGTGCAGACCTGTTGTGGGTGGGATCTTTTGATTAGGTTATTTTGATTGAGATGTGACCCACCCCATTCAAGGTATGTCTTAATCCTTTTACTGGAGTCCTTTATGAGAGGATAAACCACATGCAGAAGCTCTAAGAGATGAAACCCAGAGAGCTCAGAGAAGCCCCAAAGAAGCTGAGAGACAAGGACACATCTGCAGAAGCTGGGAGAGGAAGCCACTGAAGCCCAAAACGGAAAGTAACAAAATCTAGGAGAGAAGGACCAGCAGATGCTGGCCATGTGCCTTCCTGTGTGACAGAGGTGTCTCCGGTGCCGACAGCCTGTCTTCAGAGAAGGTATGTTGATGCCTTCAGTTGGGACATTTTCATGGCCTTAGAACTATAAATTTTAAGCTAATAAAGCCCCATTGTAAAAGCCAACCCATTTCTTGTATATTGCATTCCGGCAGTTTTAGCATACTGAAAGACCAAATGAGAAAAGCTTTCACCAGTTCCTTGTCTTCTCTCCTTGCCTTACCCTGAAGTGACTGGAGTCCACATACCTTTGATACCTATCATACTCGAAAATTTTCCACGGCAACTAATTTTCTGAAGTTCTCCTTCTCCCACTCCCCAATAAATCTGCTGTTTTCATTTTGGTATCTGTATTGCACAGTTTTAGTTTCATATTTAGGAATCACAGTAGTTTTATTATCCTTTTTTCCCCATGGGTGTCAATCTGTTTGTTACATTATCTTCATATGCATTATTGTTAAAAGATGATGTAATGTTGCATTCATTTAACGGATATTTTTGGAGTGGCTGCTGTGTGCCAGGCTCTATACAGAAAATGAGGATGCAGTGGTGAGGGCAAAGTTAATACTGCCCTTGCACGTGTGGAGTTTTAGTGATTCGTGGGAATGTCAAACATCAATCTCATAATCACAGTCACAATCTCCCACCATTAATACTCCCATACAAATGATCATGGAGTTATGGGTGAGTTTTAATCTGGTCTCTGCATTCCAAAGCACATAAAAGGGGTTTCACCTTTTAGTAAAATCTGGGAATGCTTCCCTGGGGGAAGAATGAACCTTCCAGGCAGAGAACACACTTACTCTGTTGTGAAAAAGGGAGAAAAAGTATCATAATGTTACTAGTATTGTAAAAACAGTATTAGGTTTGTGGGTAATAGGTATATTTTGAGTTCTGTAGCAGATCAGAACTGCAATCACTTATTAAAGAACTAATAGCCCTTGACTCTGTGTTCTTTACCTCCTTATTACGCTATCGTCAAAAGGACTAGGTTTTGCCTTGCATTTTTTCTACCCAACTGTATAGTTGGAAAATTTGCAAACCTAAAGAAAAGTTGAAAGAGTAGTACTACAAATATTTGTATTTCCTTTTCCTTAGTTTTATTGTGAGCGCTTTGCCTCATCAGTTCCTCTTTCTCCATTTGCACTTGGGGGTAAACACACACATATACGTGCCTTTTCCCTCTGAACCATTTGGAAGTAAGGTACAAGCATCCTGATACTTCCCTCCAAACTAAATCCTTTGGCCTGCATCACCAAAACATAAGGACATCCTCCTGCATAATCACCTGCCATTATACACCTCTAGGAATGAACAGTAATTTTATTATATCACCTAATATCCAGCTCGTATTCAAATTTCCTCAGTTCTTCCAGAACCCCCCTCACCGCTCTTTCCTCCTGTTTACTTGCATCTGGGGCAGAGGCATTGCATGGGGCTGTTACATGTCTTCAGTCTCTTTCAATCCAGGACAGAGCCGTGCTGTGCTTTTCTCCTTCAAGACATTGGTAATTTGAGAAGTCAGGCTCACATTCTGGGTTTGCCTTCTAAACTGGTTTGAAAGGATTATGTGTCCTAGAAAAGCCATGTTTTAATCCTGATCCATCATGTGGAGGCAGCCCTTTCTTTTAATCCCTATTCAGCACTGTAGTTTAGAAACCTGCTTAGTTTATTTCCATGAAGATGTGACTCGCCCAATTGGGGATATTAACCTTTGATTAGAGGTAGACGGGACTCCACACATTCCAGGTGGGTCTTGCTTACTTTACTGGAATCCTTTAAAAGAGGAAGCATTTTGGAGAGAGCAACAAAGCCATGAGAACCATGAGAGCCCACACAGCCAGAGACCTTTGGAGATGAAGAAGGAAAATACCCTTGGAGGAGCTTTGTGAAACAAGAAGCCTGGAGAGAAAGCTAGCAGACGTCGCCATGTTCGCCACGTGCCTTTCCAGTCGAGAGAGAAACCATGAACATCATCAGCCTTCTTAAACCAAGGTATCTTTCCCTGGATGCCTTAGATTGGACATTTCTATAGCCTTGCTTTAATTTGGACATTTTAGTGGCTTTAGAACTGTAAACTTGCAACTTAATAAATTCCCCTTTTTAAAAGCTGTTCTATTTCTGGTATATCACATTCCAGCAGCTAGCAAACTAGAACACCTTCCATTGACTTGGTTACAGTCCCTCCACTCCTGAGAGCTGCAAGTGAGACTTAGAGGTCAGGGTAGGTCCAGGAGAGGCATTTGAAGCGAGAGGCCTCATTGGTGATGTTGCCACTTCCCCCAAGGTCAGGTTGTCCCACTCCTAGTGATGCTGAGTTGACACCCTGTGGCCCACATTGTTTTTGGTTTAGATCTGATTGAGATGTTATATTGGCCACAGTTCTATCAGGTGTTGGGAAGGAAAAGCCTTAGTAGTGAAAAAGTACCCTCTCACCCTAAACACAGCGCAAATATGATTTTAATTAATTAATTAATTTAAAAAATTAACAACAAACAAAAACATTAACATATGATCATTCCATTCTACATATATAATCAGTAATTCTCAATATCATCACATAGTTGCATAGTCATCATTTCTTAGAACATTTGCATCAATTCAGAAAAAGAAATAAAAAGAAAACAGAAAAAGAAATGAAACGAAAACAGAAAAAAAAAGATTGTACATACCATACCCCTTACCCCTCCCTTTCATTGATCACTAGCATTTCAAACTAAATTTATTTTAACATTTATTCCCCCATTATTTATTTTTATTCCATACGTTCTACTCATCTGTTGACAAGGTAGATAAAAGGAGCATCAGACACAAGGTTTTCACAATCACAGAGTCACATTGTGAAAGCTATATCATTATTCAATCATCCTCAAGAAACATGGCTACTGGAACACAACTCTACATTTTCAGGCAGTTCCCTCCAGCCTCTCCATTTCATCTTGACTAAGAAGGTGATATCTACTTAATGCGTAAGAATAACCTCCAGGATAACCTCTCGACTGTTTGGAATCTCTCAGCCATTGACACTTTGTCTCATTGCACTCTTCCCCCTTTTGGTCAAGAAGGTTTTCTCAATCCCTTGATGCTGAGTCTCAGCTCATTCTAGGATTTCTGTCCCACGTTGCCAGGAAGGTCCACACCCCTGGGAGTCATGTCCCACGTAGACAGGGGGAAGGTGGTGAGTCTGCTTGTTGTGTTGGCTGAAGAGAGAGGCCACATTTGAGCAACAAAAGAGGCTCTCTTGGGGGTGACTCTTAGGCCTGAATTTTAAGTAGTATTGACCTATCCTTTGTGGGGTTAAGTTTCATATGAACAAACCCCAAGACTGGGGGCTCAGCCTATAGCTTTGGTTGTCCACACTGCTTGTGAGAATATTAAGAATTCAACTTGGGGAAGTTGAATTTCTCCCCGTTCTCACCATTCCCTGAAGGGGACTAGCGCAAATGTTTTAAGTTTATTTTTTATTACAGAATCAAGGCATATACATGAATAACTGAATTTGTTAAAGAGTTTCAAGTTAGATTGAGTACTAGCATTACAGGCGTGATGGCTTAGCTGAGACATTTTAAGAAAGCACCCCACCCCTACTTTTCTAACATCTCTGTTTTTTTTTTCTAATAGACCCAGCCCAGGTTAAGCTAAACTATGCTTGACATGAGGAGGCTACTAGTCTCTATTTATAACATACAGGTTGAAAACAAGATCCCCTCAAGATTAGAACGTCAGGGTCGAAGGGGAGCCCTGGAGTGGCAGGCCCCTAGATGCTGTGTGTATGCAACTGTGAGCCTGTGTGTATAGGGTGTTGTTATTGTCTCCAGGGGGTGTGAATGGTGAGCAAGGTGCCAAAATTTCTGCCAGATGTGACACAAAGAAATGAGTCCTGTGTCAGTTTGGAGAAGGCACCATGAAAAGATCTGATGGTATTTTCAGTTGCTGGAGTGGATTTGGAGACCTCCTAAGCCAGCTTCTCTCTCCTCAGGGAAGGAAAATGTTTTGATTTAAATTAAAGTTGAGGAAGTCCAGCCTGAGTGCCTGCCCCGTGCTGGGCATTGTGTCGGGTACTATGAATGGCACAAGCCAGCTTTTCTTGTGAATCTCTCGTTCCAGAAGGGACTCAGTCCCAAACCAGCCATTTGCAGGATGGTGAGTGTAAGGCAGGTCAGCCTGAGGAGCTGTGGGGTCATTGGGACAGACCTGCCATTTCCTAGGGTGGTCACAGGAAGAGTATGGGAACACATGTGAGGGCTAGCCAGGCAGAGCGAAACATGGAGGAAGAATGACATGTACAAAGGCCCTGAGGCCCAAGAGCAAGTGGTGTGTTGGAAGAAGAGACAGCAGCTCCATGTGGCTGGGTCATGGAGAACGACAGGAGACTGGCAGGCAGGCTGGATCAGGAGGACTGGGCCCTGTGAGCCTTAGTAGTAAAGAGCTTAGACTCTGGAATCCTCTGAAGAGTTTAAATAAGGGAGTGGCATGACTTAATTTGCATTCTGAAAAAGCTCTTTGGCTGGAGCGAGAGAAGAATTTGGAGGGAGGCCAAACATGGGGCTGAGAGACCAGCTAGAGATGTTATAGCCATCCGGAAGAGAGATGATAGAGGTAATAAATACCTATTGCTTATGACTGGGTGGATGGCTCAGTTATCAGTGGAGAGAGGTAGAAATAAATGATAAGTGTTCAGGCAATAAAACTGAGATTGGATCTGGGGAACTGAAGGAATCAATCCATCCATTTATCCATCCCACATTTATTAAGCCCCTTCTACATGCCTGGAACTGTTTAGAGGTGAGGGATACATCAGTGAATGAAACACATAGCAGTCCCTGCTGTGGTGGGGGAGACAGACTATAAACAGACAAATGTATAAAGTGACATTATTTGGTGATGCGTGCTATGAGAAAAAATAAAATAAGGTCAAGGGATGAATAGTAAGAGAGGGGAATTTTAGATAAAGAGGTCAGGGAGGGCTTATCTATTTATTTATTTTTCCTTAAAAGAATAGCATTTGTAGACAGACCTGATATTGAGAGAACAAGCCCTGTGGCCTCTTAGGGGGAAATCGTGACAGGCAGAACATGCAAAGGCCCAGTGGCAGGCAGGGGGTTTAGCCTGTGTGAGGAACAGCATGCGGGTCGGTTTTCACACGTGATGAGGAGGTCTCCCTGGGTGCAGGTCAGCCTGCTCAGCCGTGACCCGATGCCTCACATCCTGAAACGTGGACCTCCTTTCCCTGTGCTGGCAAAATCAGGGTTTTGTTTTTGGGCTTGCAAGAGAATGACTAGGTCTTGGTTCAAGGTAATTTCACTAAAGTAACAACTGCCAGCAGAAGGTCTGTTGTGGGGGAGCCTGCTGGGTGACTGGGGAACAGGCGTTCTTAGGAGATGTGTTCCTATCCACCAGAGGTGGGGGCGTCAAATGCCCCTGGTCGATGGGGCCTGTGTTTCTATCTTTGGAGCTGTGCATTTCAAACATTCCACCAAAATTCAAGGTCAGAGATGGGAGAATGTGGCAGAGCACAAAAAGGAATGTGTTTTTAGAATAAACACTTATTTTAGTCAGATCATCATATATTCATGTTCTATTTTTTTTGTATATAGGAAAGCTACTGATTAATAATTTTATTAATGCCTCATGAATTAATTAAAACAAATGTTTAATTAATGAAAGTTTAAAACTTAATAATGTTATTAATAATTTATTGATGATGATTAACATTGTCAAATTGTCCTTTTGTTTCCAACGTTTTTCCGATCTTATTTTATTTTTGTGGGAAAAGGCTCTTCCGGGCATAAAATTATCAATAAAATTTTGTCTACTCATTCTTTCCAATTGGCGCAACTTTTTTCTTCTCTTATTTGAGTGGTTTGGCAAATACTTCCTGAGTCATGTTAAATGATAGTAGTATCTCGGGACATTCTTATCTTGTTTTTTACTTCAGAGGGAATGTTCTGTTCCTCCACAAAAGGTGAATGTTTCCCTCTCTTCCTTTTTGACAACATTAGCATCCAAGAAGAGAAGGGATTTGCCAAAGGTCATCATCTGATGGCGGCTGGAGGCCAGCTAGATGGTCCCCTGCTGAGGGCCAGCCACCCACTGTGGGCCTCCCACTCCATGAATCCAGGTGGCTTAATTGTTGACCTTGGTCATTTTCCCTCCTCATTTCATGATACTCTTGATTTTTTTCCCCTGGAAAATCTTGAAATTCTTCTAGAGATGGCATATATGTAGAAAGAATGCAGATGCTGGAAACAGACATTTTTTGGGTTCAAATTCCTTATTTATTATTATTATTTTTTTTTTTACGTGGGCAGGAACCAGGAATCAAATCTGGGTCTCTGGCATGGCAGGTGAGAACCCCACCTGCTGAGCCACCATGGTCCACCCTTCTTATTTGTTTTATGACCCTGAGCAAGGACATTAACCTCTCTGAACCTCAGTGTCTTCCTCTGTAAACCTCAGAAGGTGGTTGTGAGGATTAAATGAGATGCTCTGTGTGGCATGCTCAGTGCACTGCCTGCTACTTGTATATTTGGAAAGCCAGGTTATAGTGTTTGTGGAGGACTGAGCAATAACATAAAAATAAGCCAACAGGGCGGGCCACGGTGGCTCAGCAGGCAGGAATGCTTGCCTGCAATGCCAGAGGACCCGGGTTCGATTCCTGGTGCCTGCCCATGTTAAAAAAAAAAAAAAAGCCAACAAATATCACAACCTCCCCCTAAATGTGAATATGTTAGTTTAACTTTAATTTCATAATTCTAGATTAGAATATTAACTAATGATAGCATCTTATTTACGAAGACAGCTCTGGAGCCAGACTGCCTTGGTTCAAATCCTGACTGTACCACTTACCAGCTGTGTGACCTTGGATAAACTACTTAACCTCTCCGTTCCTTAGTTTCCCTGCATGTAAAATGGAGCTACTAATAGGACCTACCTTATAAGGGTAGTTCTGAGGATTAAATGAGATAATGTGTATAACAAACTTAGCCCAGGGCCTGGTACATACATAGTTGGTGTGCAATAAATGTGACCTCTTATTATTATTACCCCCACATTGATATTTCTCTTGGCCTTTACACAACTCACTCCATGTTTGCCTTGAATCTCACAGTTGTAACTGTGCTGTTTTTGTGTCGGCATTTTCCTGAAAATTGTTTCACTTACCTGCTTGTCCTCAAGTTGGTATGGGAGTCAGCGTGGGAAGACTGCTTGCTTCCCCAGCGTTGGGTGGCAGCTTCTAGAAGTTGCAGAAAGAGGTCTCTCCTGGGTCCAAAGATTTGTCTTTTAGGGACAATGTGTGGCTTTCTTGGTGACTCGTCCTTGGGCAGTAGTGACCACACTTTGGGAAAGGAGGAATGGAGTTAAACTTGACATGCACTAAGTGTCTCCATGGCCAGACTATGAGAGCTGGTGAGGGCAGGGGAGGGTTTATTTCTCCTCGGACCAAGGAGTCAACTCAACTAGCCACTGGGGTGAAGTTGAGCTGCTGAAAGGATGTGAGAAAATAAAAGGCGTTAACTTGGCGGGCTTGGCCTTTTTATTTTGAAAAACGCGGGCTTGGCCTTTTTATTTTGAAAAGCGCTCCTTTCAGCTCTGAATTGGCCCCTTGAGCTGCAGGGAACAGTGCCAGTTCACCCACATTTAATTAGAATCTGGGTTAGTGGACATTTCTTTCTTCCCAGAGCATGTCCTGGGTGGTTGGACCCCTTCCAGTGGCTGGTACAGTAACTGCCATTTACAGACCCCTGGCTCTCGGGCGGGGAGGGGGTACGGGGGGGGGCGCTGGACTCAGCTTTGGGTAAATACACAGCCCGCTACCCCCGCAGCCCCCTCTGCCAACTCTCTCCCGATGAAATTGCCATTCCACATAGAGAGCTGACATACCCCCTTGTTTTCATAAGGATTAATCTCGTTTGCTAATTGTCATCCATCTCTGTGGCTTGGGAAACACTTCCACATACGCTCACTGTTAGATTTGTATTTTCCTCTTCAGTGGTGATTTTTCCTCTCCCGTGTGAAACGATATGAACTTCCTTTGGTCTGGTGACTTCCTTGTGTGCTGTGTGTGTGAAAGTCCCCCCCTGCCCCCCCTGCTCCCCCCCCCCCCAATGCCTTGTTTCAGGGATGGGATCCAGCAGACAGTGACTTCCTTGTCTGCTTGGTTCCCACCAGCTGATGAGCAAGGTCATTTTCAAACTCCTGACACCTGCTTATCAAAACTGCCAGCTGCGCTCCGCAAAGATGGTCCCCACTCCTTTGTGGGCAGGAGGGTGGGGGTGGGGGGAGATAAGAATAGACCAGGGAGGGACCAAGAGTAAGATAGTAAAAGCCCTTTAAGGCGTGGGTGGGCATTTGATCTGACAGCTGGGTTCTGGCTTAGGGGTTCCCGGCTGCCGGTTGATGTCCTTTGCTGCTGTAGTGCAGTGCTGTTCATGGGAGAGGTCTTCTAAATGGACAAGAAAACATTGGCGAGGTCTTTTAAATGGACAGGTGCTTGCACATACATGAAATTTGATGCTGCCTTTTGTTGTTGCGAGCAACATTCCTTTTCAGAAAGCAATTTTAAATCTCCTGCTTCTTATCATTTGAAAGTGCTCTGATTTCAGATGCTACATAAACTATATTGGGAGGTGGGATTTTGGTGGAGGTGAGATTTCGGTGGAGGTGACAGAGCCCAGGAAGGGGTGCGTGGGGGCGTGTCAGCTTTCCCCTGGGTGGGTGTGGGTATCCTTGGGGTTCTTCTCCATCCCCGGGACTGGCTGCTCTGTGAACTCCCTGGTGGATTCTGAGGATTGACCCTGGCCGGTGTCCTTCCACGCGTTGCTGGGAGGGCAGCTGCCTCGGTCCGCGAGAGTTGGCCTTCTGGAAGCTGGAAATCAGAGTTCATGCTGGAGCTGCTTGGGGTTGGTGGGACAAGATCCCTCTCACCCCTGAATGCCTCTTGGTCTTGAAAATAAAACAAAGGTAGAAAAAGTTCCGGGGCTTTAGGCAGGAGCGAATTTAGTTTTGAGGGGTCTGAAGCTTACATAATTTGGGGGAAACTTCGAGGTAAAGAATTCAAAATATCCTTCCTTTGCGAATTTTTCAAAAATACAAGACATAGGGATTCCTTGCTAAGGTCCCTCCAACAGCTCAGGGAATAAGGGTCCCTGAAACTTGACCTTCATTAGCTTACTGGTGGATCCATTTGGGGCTGTAGCAAAGCAAGTAGAGACATCGCGAGGAGAAATTTAGAGGTGAGAATAAAAGATTTGTCTCTAGGCCAGATTAGAAATGGGGTGTAGTGTTCCCCTATCTCTATGAGAAAAGCAGTAACATAGTTACGCTTCAAAAATATTCTTTGCTAGTGCTATGGGGAAGAAAATAAAGGTTGACTAAAATAAAGTTTGAGGGAATCATAGAGTTTAAAAAGAAATTTCGTGTATTCTGGGTATTAAACTCTTATCAGATATATACCTTCTGAATATTTTCTCCCATTCTGTAGGCCATCTTTCACTTTCTTATTAATGTCCTTTGATGCACAAAAGTTTTTTTTAAATCTTGATAGAGTCTATTTTATCTATTTTTTTCCTTTGGTGTAAAACTTAAAAGTCCATTGCCTTGTACAAAGTCCTGAAGATATTTCTCTGTCTTTTCTTTTTTTTTTGAGTTTTATAGTGATAGCTCTTATATATAGGTTGATCCATTTCAAATCAATTGGAGAGAGGTGGGAATCTACATTCATTCTTTTGCATGTGAATCTCCAGTTATCCCAGCATCATTTATTGATTTGACTATTTTTTTCCACATGGAATTGACTTGGCACCCTTGTCAAAAATCAATTGGCTGTAGATGTGTGGATTTATCTCTGGACTCTCAGTTTTATTCCATTAGTCTATATGTCTGTCTTTATGCCAGTTCCACACTGTTTTAATTACTGAAGCTTTATAGTAAGTTTTGAAATCAGGAAGTCTGAGTCCTTTTTTTTTTTTTTGAGATTGTTTTGGCTATTTAGGGTCCCTTGTCATTCATATGAATTTGAGCATCAGCTTTTCCATTTCCGCAAAAAAGGCTGCTAGAATTTTCATAGGGATTGCATTGAATTTGTAGGTTGATTTATAAAGGCAATAATGATATCTTCACAATATTAAATCTTCCTGTCTATGAACACAGGATGTCTTTCCATTTAGGTCTTTTATAGTTGCATTCAGACTGTTTCGTAGTTTATAGTGTGCAAATCTTCCATTTCCTTGGTTAAATGTGTGTAGTTCCCCCCTACCCTTTCTTAAAGGGAAAAAAATATCATTCCAGATACCAACTTTCAAATCAAGAAACCACTGTGTGCTATCCTAGTTCAGTGTGTCAATGCCATCTACCCCACCTGGGCATTTGTGAAGGTCATGGCTCACAGTTTTATCTATGCTAAGCTGTCGAAGGCCACATTTTCAGAAGAGTCTATCTACAATGGTCATCTAATAATGTATTATTTAGAATTTTTATATCTGTCTTCAGGCTACTCATAACTCAGACCATAATCACAGGCAGGGGAGCTGGGGACTTGCCTGATATTGAACAGTAGGCCCATAGAAGTAAATCTTAAAAATTTCCATAGCTATTGCATCAAATGGCCCCCAGTCAGCTTGTTCTAAAATCTCCAAGCATTTCCTTGGCAGTTCACTGAATAAATGGTTTAAGACTTTCTGGTTCACACTGTTAAAATTTTATCAGGAATAAAATGAAAGAACTTTAAATTCTACTTAGTTAATATCTGCGCATACAGAAAATTTGTGGCGGTAAATCGTATAACCTGTTCGGATCTAGCATAGTAATTCAGAGTGTGAGATCAAGAGCCAAAGTGTCTGGTTGGAATCTGAGCCCTCTTCCACCTACCTAGTAAGTGTGTGGCTTTAACTCTGTATACTCGGGGTAATAATAATACTGCGATGTATTGAATTATATACCTTGACAAAAGATATATTCTTCACCTTAAGCTGAAACCCTGTGGGTATAAACCCATTTATAAATAGGACCTCTTTGAAGAATTTTTTTTTCAATTTTTTTTTTAATATGGGCAGGCACCGGGGATCGAACCCGGGTCCTCGGGCATGGCAGGCGAGCGTTCTTACCTGCTGAGCCACCGTGGCCCGCCCTGAAGAATTTTTTTTTTTTGAGGGGTTTTCTTCATTTTGTTCTTAACAGAAATGGAATCATACAGAACAATATCAAGGACGTGTTTCTGTATCAGTATATATTGGTCTTCTTTATTCTTTTTGATGGGCTGCATGTTGTTCCACAGGGTGCTTGTTCATACTTTTAACTATTTTCTTCTTGATGGATGTTTAGGTTTTTTTTTTTTCTTTTTTAACAACTAGAGGCAAACTCTTTTTTATAAGCTATAGTTGTTTAGTCCCATATCTGGAGGTATATGCCAGACTAAAAACTCACTTAACATGTGATGTGGTTCTTTATATTTCCTTGGTTAAGTTTATTCCTAGGCATTTCATTCTTTTAGCTTGTATCGTACAACAGGGAGAGGGGAATGGGCTGTGATTGCTTAGTGGGTGTGAGTTTTTGGATTGGAATGGTGAAATGAGTCTGGAAATAAGTAGTGGTGAATGTTACACAATATTGTCAGTGTACTTAATGTTATAGAAATGTCCGCTTAAAAATGGTTAAAGTGATTTTTGTGTTGTGTATATTTTACTACAATTAAAAATAAATAAAATAATGAAGGAACCCTCAAATTCTCTGGCTGGGGTGTCTGGGCTTGCGGTGGTTGGCAAAAGGATTCCCATGGAGTGGCTGAAACCACTCTGTCACTGTGAACCCCTTATGCAAATCTGGATCCATGTTGAAAAAGAAAAAGTGTGTGTACACCAGGAGTTGGCAATTTCTTTTTCTGTAAAGGGCCAAATAGCAAATAATTTAGGCTCTGAGAGTATTCAGTCTCTGTCACAGCTGCTCAGCTCTGCAGTTATAGGAGCATGTAATAGCCCGTCTGAATGGGTATGGCTGTGTTCCAATAAAACTTTATTTACACAAACAAGCAGAGGGCCAAATTTGGGCCTTGGACCATGGTTTGTTAATTCCTGGTCTAGACAAGTAATAATTTTAGTTGCTTGGTAGACTTTTGCTATTAAGTAACATATAAATAAAAAAAAAATTAAACCTGGCTTTATGGATTTTAACTTTTACACTTCCTTGGAGTGAAGTATAACAACCCTTATCTGTTCTGCAGGAGAAGCCTCGGCATTGTTCAGGTGGTGATTTCACAAACACTGAGACCCTTTGTTCTCAGTGGTGGGGGTTCTCGGGGAGGCCAGGCTCCAATCCGGCAGATGCTGTACTGTGAATGCAGCCAGAGACGAGATGAATATTTTACACTAGGATATTTTACCCACTTAAAGCTGGAGAATAAGGTACAGATCACAAATGGCCAAACTTAATCTCAAAAATCCTCCAGACCATACGGCAAGAACAGCAAGTGTGGTTTCGCGTGTACTACCCTGTAGACAGACCCACGCATTTAAATGTTAGTGAGGAGTGCACATGCTAATATACTTCCGCTGCGAGTTTTAATAACATAGAGCAGGGAAAGGAGTGTGTGTCACTGGATTTTTCCTTCTTTCTTTTTTGTTTGGCATGGGCAGGCACTGGGAATCGAACCCAGGTCTCCAACACGGCAGGCGAGAATTCTGCCACTGAGCCACCATTACCTGCCCCTGTCACTGGATTTTGAACATCAAAGTCCCATATGCTGTGGCTCCTGTGTATGGAATTGAGGCAGTAGAGTCCTGTGTTGGGAAGTGTGGGCTCAGGAATCAGCTGCCTGGGTCCCTGTTCCTTCTCCACTGCTCGCCGCAATGTGCCTTGTTCAGGTCATGGCTTTGCTGTGCCGGTTTCATCACCTTTAAAATACAGAAGATGGTAATCAAACCAGTGCTTGGTACCGAGTAAGTGTCTGCCATGCCACTGCTTTGGCATTATTATTCATGAGATGTGACTAGTTTGAGACTTGAGTTTCTGTTCCCGTGCCTCGTAGCTCGGGTGGTTCTTTTAGATTCTCACTGCGGCGCGGCTTGCTTTTTATTTAATCTCCTCCAATAACTTGGCGGGCCCTGCGGCAGCCCTGTGCACCCCGCCCCTGCCCAGCACGATGATAAAATGCAGCTGTAGCTCAGCCTTCTCAGAAACCCTCCTGCCTCTGACCTCAGCGTCCTGGCTCCCAAGCACGTGTCCCTGGCTGAGGGGCTTAGGAGTAGGGTGTGGGGCGGGGGACGTGTGAGACGGCCCACAGGAGTCAAAGGGTCCAGGGGGAACTTTTAAGCCAGCTCTGGGTCTCTGGGATGGTTAGTGTTAGAAGGCTGACCGGCAGGGCACTGTCCTCCAGCTTTGTAGGTCTTTTTGTGCTGGTTTTTGGACTTTTTGTGCTGGTTTTTGTGAAATGTTTTAACTTCAGAATTCATCCATGAGTTTCCCAGCTGAAGTGAAAAATTTAAGCAATGCATAGAGGGGGAGAAATAAGCCAGTTTGAATCAGACTTGTGTCTTGGAGTTCCAAATGCAAAATGCGCTCAGCGCTAGTCTAGTGCTATAAACAAGAGCGACAGCTTGGGTGGTAAACTGGGAGCTCATCTTCTCCCCATTTGCTGCCTCCTGTTGGGAATATGGGCCCACTGTGGCCAGATCTGCTGATTCCTCAAGAGAATCCAGAAATCAGGAATTTTGTGTAAAATCTCCAAATTCTTGTGGGTGTGAGGGTAATTCAGTGGTAGAATTGTCACTTACCATGCAGGAGACCCGGTTCAATTCCTGGCTCTATGCACTTCCCCAAAACAAACAAACAAACAAAATTCAACAAATGGTGCTGCAATAACAGGATATTCACATGGAAAAAGAATGAAATGGGACCCTACCATACAGCATACCAAAAAAAAAAAAAAAAAAAAAAAAAAAAAAAAAAAAAAATCTCCAAATTCTCATGGGAGTTCTTCAATCAAATTGAGATGTTGGCAACCAGTTAAAAAAAAAACAAAAAAACAAAAAAACAGTTTGTTTTAAACATGGCTTTGGGCTGGAACTGGAAAGCTACCAGCTTGCAAGGGACTGAGAGATGCTGTGCCCTTGGATTTTACAGGCGAGGACCCTGAGGCCCGGACAGAGGTGAATTGTCCGTGATCTCAGAACTGGCTTTGAATCCAGATCTACAGGGCTCCCATTCCAGGCCTTTTCCTTCAAATCCCACCCAGACAGTGTGTTCTGTTTGGCTTCCAAGAGAGGCTGTTGAGTGGAGTTTTATTGCAGCTAGTCAGGGTCATCCAAACACTGCCAGGGAGCTAGCGAAGTGACCGCAGGAGGATGGAGCCCCAGAGAGTGTGAGCATGACCTCCACTCTCGGTTGACTCACAGACATAGAGATGTTTCCAAAAGAGACTGTCCTTGGCAGGGCTACCGCCTCAGGCTAACAATGCTGAAAAGTGCATGGACTCAATTTTGCTACAGTTTGATCTGTTCTAGGAAAGTATATCCAGTGTGGCTCCACAGGGAATTTTTCTGCCCAAGAATCTATAAGCTTAAATTGTTTTGGAGACCTTTGCAGAACACAAAGCAGGCTAGGAAAATTCCCATGATGTCCAGCGACTGGGCAGAATTTTCAGGTCAAATCAGCCTGGTCTTTTGGCCGGAAAAGACCTGGTTGCTGCTGGACGGTGGCATAACTCCAGCTGCGAAATTTGCTTTTGCTAAATGGTTGGTCCTGCCAAATGAGTGCCTGACCAAGGGGCTCAGAAATGACCATTTCCTGTTATGCAGAAGGGAAGGGGCTTGGTCTTGGTGTTCTCGTGCGAGAAGTTTTCTTTTTGCAAGTTGTTGCAGCATGAACCCCAAACACCAAAGCCGGTCTCTTAGAGGAAACTGATCCAGATCCAAGTGCAGCCATTAGGCCTGGGGAGGATGACTCATAAGCAGCAAATTCACAGAACACACCCCTCCCCGGCCAGCTAGGAAGAAGCTGAGAGAGGGGCCAGGTTGGGTGTTACAGGCATGGCCTTTCTTTTTCAAGAAACAATGTGTGTTACATCTTTCTCCTGTAAGCAACCAGGAGATTTTTTAAAATAGGAGTTTCTGCAGAAAACCACACTGAGCTGCCTGTTTTCATCTGGAAGATCAAGTAGTCACTTTTCCAGCCAGATCTCAGAATAAACAAAATTGGTTCTAGCTCGGCCTCAGCAGGAGACGCATGTGGTGCTTTCTGGCTGCTGTTCCTTCAGGGCTGTTGTTGGAAGCATTTCTGAAAGCAGTGCAATCTGTGGTTCTCAGCAGCAGGAACAACTAGTTTTTCAGGCTGTTGAGAAAGAAAGTCTGTGATTTATGTGGCTGAATTGTGATGTTACCTCCCCCAACCAACTCTAAACATTCCAGAACAAACCGGGAGTCCATATGAATCAGCATTTTATTCATTAACATTTTATGCGCAAATAACATACATTCAGAAAGATGCGCAAATAAGGACTATACGCCTTGCTGGGCTTTCACCCATCAAACACACTTTTTTTTTTTTTTGTATGGTAGGCACCGGGAATCCAACCCAGGTCTCTGGCATGGCAGGTGAGAACTCTGCCACTAAGCCACCATTGCACTGCCCCAAACACACCTTTTGGGTTCAAATGGTCCTGAGCAGGGGCCATGCACTTCCCGTGCCCTAAAGCAGAGGAAAGAAAGATTCATTCAGGGAGGGTTGTTCTCTGACCACCAGGAGGAAGATCCCAGCAGCTTGCAGGGTCTAGGGGAGATGTCTGTTCCTTGGCTGGGATGGAAGTGGATCCACGGATCCACCCTGAGAGGAGGTACAGGCGAGAAGCCTTGACGGCGTTCAGGGGTGGCCAAGGGCAGGCAGGATGCTGAAGCAGGCATCGTGTTGTGTCTGTCCCTGCTAACACAACTGTTTTCTCAAAGGCTTGATTGTCCGGGAAGTATGAGAAGCTGAGAGCTGCCTGTTGAGAGTGGGATGGGGTCTGGAATTGGAGCCAGGGAGCAAAGCCTGATAGAAATCCGATCGTCCCCGGATGCTGCCTGTCAGCATGTGGGCCCCCTGTAGCTGTTTTCCGATGGCCCGGACGATGCCTCGTGTTGATAGCGGGGACCAGAAGATGCAGCTTTGCCTAATGAGCGCCTCCTTGTCTTGGTGGAAGGTGTGAGCTTTCTTTCAGGGAACCCATTAGCTGCTTTGATCAGTTGGTTAAAAGCAACCGAAAGCCGTCCTGCTGGGTAGAGGTTGTGCAGATACCGCGCGCTGGTCTTCGACAGGACAGCTGGGCGCTCCCCTGGCAGGTGTGGGCATATTTGGCTTCCCAGTGCTTTGCTCTCACGTTACTTTATATGTGTGGCTGGGATGGTTTCTATATATACACTTGCTTTGTGTGGCTTGAGGGAGCAAGGAAAGGGGCAGATTCTATTAAAAGTAGTTCCTGTTTATTCTGGATTTAGTCAACATTTATTAAGCACTAATTGGAGCGCCAATGCCAGGGCTCGCTTTATTTTCAGTTATCAGGGTGATTGCCCTTAATTTATTTGTAATGTTATAGGTGAATCGATCTCTCTTTGAAGGCTATATGTTAAGCGTTTGTTTCTCCTGATGTGTGCTTATCATATTCTAATAAGAAACAAAATTGATTTATCAACGAAATGATGTATAAAAAAGACATTGTGTGCTAGAAAGAGTTCAGCAAATCTGAGGGGCTCTTTTTATTCCAGGGCCCACAGCCTCTGTTTATGGGCCAGGTTATAGTGCAACGAGCAAGCCAGGCCCTGGGATGGCAGGACAAACTTTGATGATCCACCATTTAGAGACCAGGGAACAGAGCCTCATGGAGGCGATGCTTTCGTGCCTCCGAGAACCTGGTTTGCAGCTTCCCTTTACCCTCCGCTGACAGATGTGGATGAGTAAGGTCTGTAGGGAGATTCTCAGGAGGGGAGAGCATCCCCTCTGTTGGAACACTGGACCTGATAAAAGGGCTTCTGAAGTTCTGTTGCTCCCTGTGAGTCTGTGATTCATGTTGAGGTTTCCCTGTCATGTAATACACACAGTTCTCATGGTCCTTTTGCCCTGTTGCCCTATTTCCCAGTATGAGGGTAGGGGCAGGTGGCCCTGAGATAGCAGATGATCACGGCAGACACTTCCGCTGGAGAAGTTCGTAGTTGCCTGCCTGTGCCTTCATTCCACTCTGTTCCTTCCCGACAGTGACCATGGGTAAATTACTTAACACCCTGTGCCCCAGCGTCCTCAGCTGTAAAATGGGGCTGATGTCAGTACCGATGGCATAGAACTGTTGTGATGCTCGAAGTGGTAGACTTAGGAGACAGTCAATAAATGCTTGCCATCAGTATTTTTCTTTGGTTATTCCCAGATGTTCCCATCTCCCAAATTCTGAAGCCCGTGTGTTTCATTTAGGAGGTGTCCAGTAGAAGCTATAACAGTATAGCTTAACATTTTGGCCTTAAGTTTACATTTCAAGAAGGGCTGGGCCCCACTGTGGATTTTAAGAAAAATTTTGTGGTGTGGGGACCCCATTCCTCTTTTGTACCCCTGTTAAGGGATTGCATGTACTAAGGCTTGGGATGAAATCTCAGTTTGCTTGGACAAACTGGGGAACCCTGTGACATGTTGTCCAGGATCAGTGCCTGTGGGAGTTACATGGAATGGATATGTAGATTGAAGATACTGCTGCATCTCTTATGTTAGAATAATCTGTTTATGTGCCCACTGCTGGCTGGAGGAAAAGGAAATGTCAGGTATCATTTGCTTGAAGGCTCAGGGGCTCAGCTGAAGGGAACAAGATGAAAACCTGGCTGGTAAATCCAGACAAGCCTCCCGAGGACTGCAGGAAGGAAGCTCCAAGGGTGTTGCCTTTTCCCTTGCCAAGTTTTTGTCTCTTACAAATGTGGAAACATTATCAGGGCGGATCCATTAGAAAATGAATCAACTGAAAAGATCCGTTAATAAGAAGCTCCAAACACTATTACTTCCCTGTGTTTTGTACGCGGTTCTAGATGATGAAGACATCCTGTTGGGGTGGACAGAGGCACGTGTGTGGACTGAATGCGGGTCTCCAGGTGTCCACAGTGCTTTGCTGCGGGGTCCCGTGGCCATTATTCTGCCCGGTGTTTTAGAACAGGTGGCGGCTTGTCTCTCTCCCTCCCTGGACGGTCAGCTCCTTCAGGACAAGGACTAGGCTCAGAAGCAGAATGATTGTATTAGTTTTTTAATCACTAGGAATGTAATGGTTGCAAATAACTCAAATGTAGTTGCCATTTTGGCGTTCAGAGGTCATTCTCACCGGGATGAAGCCAAGGTGTCGTCAGGGCCGGCTTCTTCTGTTTGGGGGGAGAACCTGTTTCCTTGCCTTTTCCAACTCCTTGAGGCCACCCATGTTCCTTGACCAATTTTTTTTTTTTTTTGCATATTGGTATAAATCAGTTTTTATTTAGAGATGATGTCGTCTTCTCCCCGGAGAATTCCTAAAAACAGATTGAATTCTCATTGATCTTAAACATTATAAAATTTGAGAGCTGGATGGGACCTTCCAAATCATCAGTGTGATCTCATTTGGTTTCATCCATTTACTTGACAGATGAGGAAAGTGAGGCTCAGAGAGGTTAAACAACTCACCATAGGTCACACAGCTCATTAATGGCAGAGCCTACAGTGAATCCAAGTTTCCACTTCTGACATTTTCTAAAAGATCAATGATGCTCAAAGTTTTGCGTACGGTAAAATATCCCTTGTGACCCAATACACACAAACACACACACAAGTGAAAAGAGTTCATGAAACAATACCTTCTCTAGGTAATAAACCCTGGTCTATTGTCTATTCTATTCTGTTTTATCTCACTTTTTAAGAAATGATACTCTGCTCATTATAGTAATTTCATAGCCTGACATTTGAAAAACATTCGAGCATGGCATCTTGCCGAGGCTCAAGTCCTGCAGGATCTTTTGCCAAGAGAGAGAACTAGAGTGATCAGCTTTTTGAGACCCCTTATAGCCTAAAGGTCCTAATTCTATGACTTAGCATCAGTCAGGTTTTATCTTCAGCTTCTAAGAATCCAGTCCAAACAACCCTTTTTACCAGCCAAGGTTGCCACAACAGCGTGTTTCAGAACACAGACCAGAGCCATTGGCAGCAGCCTTGGCCTTGGCCTTGACCGGCTCTCTAACCCATAAGTTTGTAGCATTTCTTGGTTTTGGGATCCTTCCTCACATCACAGAGACTGTGCTTCCATCATCACATTTCCTGCTACTGCTTTGGAGTCCTGCCTCCCTCCTACACCCAGACGATTAGGGTCATATCCTTAGGTCAAGATCCTTAATCACATCTGCAAAACCCCTGTTGCACATGAAGTAGCACATTCACGGGTCCTGGGGACTAGGATGTGGATGTCTTTGAGGGCCATCATTTAGCCTAGGCCATGACACATCCCCTGCAGGGCTAAGCTCACAGCCTGAGGGCACCAGGCCATCTGGTCCCGGTCCTGCCTTTGTCACCCGCCAGCCCTGTGAGGCTAGCAAGTTTCCTCATCTAGTGGGGATAATAATAGTTCTTCCTCTCTTGGTGAGGCTTAACTGAAGTAGCCTACATGAAGTGCTTAGGACAGTGCCCGACACGTGGTAAGCTCTTTTTGAGTATTACCTGTTAACATCATTATTATTTTAGTCTTCATCAATACTCAGAAAGTGTTTGGATTTTTTTTCAGGTTGGTTTTCCAGTTTGGTTGTTCTGACTCCCAATGCGAAGGAAAGAAAACCTTTTCAGTTGCCAAGTTTTTTTTTTTTTTTTTAAAGTTTCTCACTCTGAGTTTTAGGATTTTTAAGACAAAATTACAAGACTAACTCATCTTTTGTGGGGAAATAGTTTCTATTCCTCTGTAGAATGATACATAAATGGTGCTGAAGAATAGAAAAGGGTTAATTTAGTACTCAACTAAATTGCCTCCATCCTGTCGGCTACAGCCCAAGTCTTTTTTCACTCTGCCATCCTCTTGAAGAGGCTTGGTCCCTGTGCTCACATCATGGCTGCTCAACTCCTGCCCTCATGAGCATGTTCCAGCAGGAAGGCGGGTGGGGGCGGGGGGGAGGAGAAGGGCGGCCAGCACTCGTATCAGTAAAAACAAAGGCCCCTGCTCTCTGCCTACATCTTTGGCCAGAATTGAAGTGCATGTCTTCCTGTAACTGTAAGGAATTCTGGAAGGTGAGAATGTTTAACTGCAACCTGGGAGTGCAGGCTTTCTGTTAGTGAGGACAGTGTCGGCCATGATTCTATAGAGAAGCTCTGGCTGGTTTGGGCCCCCAAAGAGATCTGAGCAAGAATGGCTGCATGTTTGTGGCAGCTTTGTAAGGGTTAAAAACTGGAAACAATTTAAATGCCCATCAGCAGGAGAACACACCAGTAAATCGCTGTTATATACAACGAAATACTTCAGAACAATTAACACCTGCCATGTATCAACATGGATATATCTCTGAAATATAAAGTGATGAATGCAAGAGGTAAATTATAGAAGGTCAAGTATAGAATAGAATGATTCTACTTTTGCCAAGTTTGCAACTAGAAACACTCTCTGCTGCTAACAGTCGCGTACAAAGGCAATAAAGATATGAGAAGAGGAGTGGGAGTGATCAACATCACATTTAGGAGAAGAAAGCAGGGAGGAATGGAAATTGGAAATGATGTACGGTGGGCATCAGTTGACACCTGTAATCAGGAAAAGGTCCAGGTTTTGTATGCCTGACCTGTAAATAGTTTGGGAGGTTTTCTCTAAGAGAAAGAGGGCACCATCCTGGGCTTTCACAGTAAATCTGCCTCTGTGCATTGCAAGCGTGTATGTCATGCAGCAAGGACTCACTATCAGACACACTCATTTGTATATGATCATAGCAGTTGCAGTCACAATAGCGAATGTTTATACTGAGCCCTGACCATGTGCCAGGCACTGGGCTCCTCGATTCACTAACTCCTCACAG
>PVIY010034437.1:0-27128 GCA_004026745.1 Myrmecophaga tridactyla
TACTTTTGTATATTTGGTGGGGGGTGGGGGTGGGTACTATGTGTGCTTCTTTTTCCATGAAATTCTTGTTATTTTTTCTTGCCCATTTTTCATGGTGGGTAAATTGTTCTCATTCATTCATTTTACTAAGCACCTACAAGTGCCAGGCATTCTTCTAGGTGCTTGGGAAACATCAAGGAATAAAACAGTATATTAGAATGTGATAGGGCTAAAAAAAAAAAATGTAGAGCAGTGCTATGGATTGAATTGTGTCCCCAAAAAGATGTGTTCAATTCCTACCATCTGGCCATGTAAATGTGATCCTATTGGAAATAGGATCTTTGAAAATGCTATTGGTAAAATGAGGCCAAACTGAACTAGGGTGGGTCCTAATCCAATATGAATAGTACCCTTATAAGAAGAGGACATTTGGACACAATCTGTGGGAGACAGACAGAGGGAGAAGACTGTGTGATGGATGCAGAAATTGAGCTGTGCCATGAGCCAAAGAACAACAGGGATTGCTGCCACGCCACCACCAGAACCCTACAAACTTCAGAAAAAGCATGGCCCAGCCCACACCTTGATTTCAGATTTATAGCTCCAGAATGATGAGACAAGAAATTTCTGTTGTTTTAAGTCCCACAGCTTGTGAGAATTTGTGACAGCCACTCTAGGAAATGGAAACAAGCAGGGTAGCAGGTATCAGAAGTATGTTGTACTCTTTTGTTGCTCAGATGTGGTCTCTCTCTAAGTCAACTCTTCAAATAAACTCGCTGCACTACCCCCCTACATGGGACATGACTCCCAGAGATGTAAGTTTCCCTGACAATGTGGGACAGGACTCCAGGGGATAAGCATAATCCCAATCATGGGATTGAGAAAGCCTTTTTGACCAAAAGGGGGGGAAAAAATGAAACAAAACGAAGTTTCAGTGGCCGAGAGATTTCAAAGAGAGTAGAGAGGTCATTGTGGAGACTATTCTTACGCATTATATAGCTATTCCTTTTTAGTTTCTAGAGTATTAGAATAGCTAGGAGGAAATACCTGAAGCTGTTGAACTGTAATCCAGTAGATTCTTTTTTTTTTTTTTTAACATGGGCAGGCACCAGGAATCGAACCCGGGTCCTCTGGCATGGCAGGCAAGCATTCTTGCCTGCTGAGCCACCGTGGCCCACCCAATCCAGTAGATTCTTGATGATGATTGTTTAATTATATGGCTTTTAATGTGTGACTGTGTGATTGTGAAAATCTTGAGACTGATACTCCCTTTATGCAGTGTATGGGCAGATGGGTAAGAAAAAAAGACTAAATAAATAGTAGAGGGAATAAAGGGGCACGGGGTGCTTTGAGGGTTCTTTTTACTTTTTTCCTGGAGTAATGAAAATTTTCTAAAATTGCTTGTAGTGATGAATGGACAACTATATAATGATACTGGGAGCCATCGATTGCATACTGTTCTAGTTTGCTAGTTATCAGAATGCAATATACAAGAAACGGAATGGCTTTTAAAAAGGGGAACTTAATAAGTTCTAGTTTACAGTTCTAAGGCCAAGAAAATGTCCCTATTTAAAAAGTCTATGGAAATGTCCAATCTAAGGCACCCAGGGAAAGACATCTTGGCTCAAGAAGGCCGATGACGTTCAGGGTTTCTCTCTAGGCTGGAAAGGGCACATGGCGAAGTCTGCTAGCTTTCTCTTCAGCTTCCTGTTTCAAGAAGCTCCCTGGGAGGTGTTTTCCTTCTTCATCTCCAAAAAGTCACTGGCTGATGGACTCTCTACTTCACGGTTCTGTGGAATTCTGCTGTGGTTTTTTCATGGCTCTACGAAGGGACTCTCTCCAAATGTTTCCTCTTTTAAAGGATTAATGGGTGGAGTCACAATTCCACCCATTAATGGAAGCTATCTGATCAAAAGTTACCCCCACAATTGGGTGGATCACATCTTCATGGGAGCAATCAAAATGCTCCCAGCCAGCAATATTGAATGAGGATTAAAGGACATGGCTTTTCTGGGGTCCACCACAGATTCAAACGGGCACACATACTTTGGATGGATTATTTGGTGTGTGAATATATCTCAATAAAATTGCATTAAAAAAAAGAAATGTGTTGTATAGGGGTACAATTTTTAACAGTGTAGTCAAAGGGGCCTCATATAGGATGGCATTTGAGCAAAGACTCAAAACAGATGAGACATGAGCCCAGCAGATATCTGGGGGAAGGGCATTCCACGCAAAGGGAAGAGCGAATACAAAGTCCCGGAGGCAGCAGTATGCCAGGAACAGTGGCAAGAAAGAGAATTCGAGGTTTCATTAAATATTCTGGACACTAATACTTTATTGGCTATATATATATATTGCAAGTATTTTCTCTTAGCTTGTGGCTTGTCTTGTCTTCACTCTACTCCTGGTGTCTTTCGGTAATATAGGTTTTTAATACTAAGGAGATCAGTCTTTTTCTTTCAGGTTTGTTGTGTATTTTCAGTGTCATGTATAGGTATACTTTTTCTACCACAAGGTCATAAAAATATTTTCCTATGACATGTTTTTTATTTTTATTTTTTTTCTGTTTCTTTTTTTAAAATTTTTTTCTCTCTTGTTTTAACTACATCTTTTAAACAGAGTATAATTTTGCTTTTCACATGTGGGTCTTTAATTAACCTTGATTTGATTTTTCTGAATGGGGGCGTGACATAGGGGTCTAATTTCATTTGCTTTCTTTGTCTTAGGACACACCATTTATAGAAAGGGTCACCCTTTCCCCACTGATCTTCCAAAGCACCTCTCTCGTGAATCATATGTTCACATGTCTGATTCTAGACTCCCTAGTCTGTTCCATTGGTCATTGTCCTTGTGCTAATGTCTATACCAAGTTAACTGCCATGGTTTTAAGTCTTGTTATCTGATAGGAAAAGAGCCCCCACGTCTTCCTTATTTGGCTATTCTTAGACCTTTATACTTCCATGTGAGTTTTCTGATCAGCTTGTCAAGTACACAAGGCCCATATTAGCATTTTGATTTGAACTACATTGGGTCTATACAACACTTAGGGACATATTAAACCATCACTTCCTGATTTACTTACTTAAATTTTACTTCTTTCCAAAACCTCTTGAGGTGCTTAGACTGGGTGGTTAGGAAACCTGGACCTTGGAAATTAAAAAAGAATCAAATAACCACCAATGGGGACAAATGTGGTTGTAAATGAGCTTCATATATGGCCAGCATTGTGGAAAAGGAGAAATCATTCTTTTTAACTGATAAGGAGGAAGCTAAGTCAAGGTCTTCAGCAAGACATATTTCCTACTGTTAAAATTGCATGGGGATTTATGAAGTGCCACAGAACTATAATGAATGACACCTGGGAGTTTTCATATAGCTGCTTCTTATAATGAGCTTCCCTAAAAACCTGAGGCCAGGGCCATGGTGGCTCAGCAGGCAGAGTTCTCGCCTGCTATGCCGGAGACCCGGGTTCGGTTCCCAGTGCCTGCCCATGTAAGAAAAATAAATAAATTAATTAAAACAAAACAAAACAAAAAAAAAACCTGAGGCCGGGCAACCAGCTTCTTAGAGAGAGGTGGCACTAATGTGAGCCAACTGAGATCACTGCCAGCTGGAGTTTGGGTTGGGTGGGGAAGTTAGGGTGTACCGAAAAGAAGGCAGTTTAGTGATAGAACTCAGCTTGACTATTTCCTAACCGTGGAAATGATGGGGCAAGTAACAAAACCTTTTCGTATCTCACCTTCATCATCTATTCAATGAAATCGACAAGGACCAGCTTATGGTGACACTTTGATGAGCTCACAGGGCATAGGGCCAGCTGAGAGCCTGGCACACTTGAAGCACCCATCCAGGCTGCTTTGTCCATCCTTCCCTTCCTGCCGGACTCCAGGGTGTAGCTGAGGATCTGGAAGGAACAGATGGACCATCTCCAAATAGCCCCCCACCTCCCTCAATTCCTTTTCTCTTTGATATGGCACAGGTAGGAATGGGGCTGCATGGGTCATGGGATGGCTCTGTGGCCTGGGCTGAGACAGGTGTGTCTCAGATTCTCTCTCCACCTTCCACGCCTCTGCATTCTTACCCCTTGACCTTCCTTCCACCTCCAAAGCTCCAGGCTTCCTGGCTTGTGCTCTAGCCACAGCCTCTGGATCACAGCAAACACACAGAGGACCTGAGATGCAAAGCAGGATCTGCAGAGGGGAAATCTGACTCCAGTTTCTCCTAGGCCCTCGACAGCCTCTGCAATTTGCATTGTGGTTCTCCAACTTGCCAGATGAGGAGAATCACCTGGTTACAAACATGGTTTTTGCAGACCTCATACCAGAGGGAGTCCAACTTAAGGGAGCTGGATCAGGCAGCGGCTCTGGGGTTGTCCCAGCCCCCAGGCAATTTGTATCATCACGCAAATTTGGATACTGCTGGGAGTGATTTCGAGAGCCCAGGCTCTGGTCTAACCATCTAGGTTTAAGTACTGGCTCCACTACTTCCTAACCACTGCTTTAGGTAGGTCATGTACTAAACTCTGGGTTTCAATTTCCTCTTTGGAAACTGACAGAATGAGATTTGCAGCTTCAGCTCTTAGTCCTGGGCCTGGCACCAAGTAAGTGCCCACAGATGTTAGGCAGCGATCCTTATTGTTATCCCATGCAGCTGTGGGTAGGAAGAGAGCTGGGAGGTCCTGGCTGCTCTCTGCAGCAAGCTCTCCTCTGACATGCAGCAGAGTGGGCTAAGGAATCCCAGATGCCAGGGCTCCCAACTGTGCAATCTTGAGCAGGTCATGTCTCTCTGTGCCTCAGTTTCCTCCTCTACCCAAAGGGAATAATAACCATGCCTATCTCATAGGCTCACTGGGCCTGGCATATAAAAATCTTTGAAGAATTGTTGGCTAATATTATTTAATGTACTCTAATCAAATACAGATTTCTCGGTGCCTCCTCTTTGCCGTGCCCTGAGCTGAGCATGGAAGGGCCCCTTGCTCTGTTGCTCTGAAGCCAGACTGCCTGGGTTTAAACCACGTTTCAGAATTTACCAGCCGGGTGACCCTGGACAAGGAGCACTTTCTGGGTCTAAAACTGATTCTTCATCCGTTTCCTCAACCGATCTCAAAGATTATAAGGATTAATTGGGTTCACATTTGCAAAGAATTCAGGACAGCGCCAGGTACGCGGTCAACACTGAGTGATAAATAAATGAAATCGAAGTCAGGGGCCTCTCTCCAAGAATCCAAACTAGTGGGAGTGTCTCGGCGACCAGGAGGCCGCGGGGCTATTGCCTCGCACACCCCACCCCGGGGCCCAGCGCAGGAGCCCGCAATGAGGAGGAAGGAGCGGCTGACACCACTGGGCGAGGCAGGGCGAGGGGTGCACGGCGCGGGCCGGGGACTGGAAGGGCGTGCGTGCTGACCCGCAGGGCCGCAGGCCGCGGCTGTTGGTGGAATTCCTGAACTCTGCTGCGAGCCTAGCGCGTCCTTTTGAAATTCATGTATTTAATACACAACATGACGTGGATGCAAGGAGAAATCTTAAAGGAAATAAGAGGAGGAGACCATTCTGATTTGGCAAAACCTGTGTCTGTGGGCCGGGGTGGCCACCACGCACTCGGGCAGAGGAGCGCTGCGGTGGCCTGGGCTGTGGTTCTGGGGACCCCCGGACTGCCCCCCCCCCCCAGGTACCCCGACCAGTCCAAGCTGCAGGAGTCTGCGAGGAGCAAAGGGAACTAACTATCCACCCTAGACTGAGGAGCTGTTTTTCTTTTTTCTCTTCAACGTCACTATTTATTTCTTTGATTTTTTTTTAACCGCGGGGTGTGCTTGTTTGACCTAATTATTAAAAATTACTAGGGCCCATTGTGCCTCCCGGGCCTGGGAGCATGCGGAGGCCGCGTCTACGCCACCGCCATCTCCACGTTCTTTGCTACATCCGAGGCGTTCAGTGTTTCTTGTTTGTTCCTCACTTTTCTTTCCTGGTTGAATTTCTCACCCTGCATGCATCATTTGTATAATAATTAAAAAAAAAACAACTACAGATTCAATTGTGGCGGGGGTGGGGGTGGTGTCGCTACGTAAAACTAGGTAAACGCGAGGTGCTGTTAGTTTAGGATTCTTTCGATCCTGCCCCGGCTCTGAACCCGGAACCCCACGCCCGGGATGAAAACTTCGACCGGGGGTTATCTCGGAGTCAGACCGGGTGAGGGCAGTCAGTGCCGCTTCCCAGAAGCTCGCGCTTCACAGTGTACCCCCCAGTGGGCCCAGATATGAGGCCTGCGTTCCTCCTCCCACTGGTGAGAGTGTGGGGTTCGCTGGCGCTGTGGCCGGGAGGGAGTCATGCCCAAAGTGTGGGGGGCTCGAGTTTCATATACTTACCCGCTCCGCCCTTCGATATATGCCCGGGTGTGTTTTCTAGCTCCTGGCTTAGGAACCCTATGACCTTCACCGTTGGTGTAACTTCCCTAGTACTCAGTTTCCTGGTCTGCAAACGAAGACGAGTTAGAGAATTCCTGTGATGCTTTTAGCCCGGGCTCCTGCCGTTGATGAGCGCCTCCGTAAAGGTGCAGGGAGACCCTGGGGTCCATCAACTGGTCCTTTATGGGAAAGGATGAAAACCAAGGAGGAACCATGAAGAAATCCTTGCGGTGTAGCCTTAGGTAAAATAAACATCTCTAATGAGACTGCAGGTAAGGGAAAGATGGAAATGGCCCGCGAGGGTGCAGGAGCCCAGAGGGTCGTGGACAGGTACGCCGATTTGCTTAGGAGCGGGAATGTGGAGGATTTCCGGGTAGAAGGATTGCTGTCGTGGTTGTGTGAGTTAGGTCGCCTGCTAGGACTGCAGGCCGGAGCTGCCTGGTAGGAGAGCGCCGTCCAGCCTAAGAACTGGTCTGGTGGCCTGGCGAGGCCTTAGTGTCCTCCGCAGTGAAATGGGACCAAGTGCGCTCATCAGGCAGAGGGGCAGCGAGCGCGGTATGCGAGCCCGGTAAAAGCTCGCAGCCGGGTCGCAGTTCCAGGAGGCAGAAAGCCGGGGCTGTGCTCCGGTGCCCGTCGCCAGCTGGACTTGGACCTTAGAGGAGAGGGAATCGTCTCCTTGCCCTGAGCTCTCCGCAGCCTCCCTCGTCCCTATAGCGCCCGTTGGAACCCGCGATGGTCGATTCGGTGCACCGCAGGGCTGATAGCGATACCCTACCCCACGCCCCGTTTACTGCCCTGCTCGGCTCAGGGCAAGAGTGTAATACTTAGAATCTCCTGGGATCGCCTCTTCTCTAGCGGGCGGGGCGCGCCTGGGAGGCGGCACTTACCCAGAGGGACTACGGTACTGGCGCTGGCAGGGCTGCATGGCGGGCTGCTGATGGCGTTTTGGTCGCGCCCGGCCTTGACGGGCGACTGTTCCCAGGCGTCAGGGACGCGTACCGAGCGACTCTGACCCGGACACTACAAGCAACATTTTGGCTGCATCTGAGAGCTCGCGCCTCTCCGTTCCAACGTCCCACCGCACCCGCCGGTTCTTCTTTGGCCAAATCTTGGGAAACCCTATATACCGCAGGAACCTAAAGCCTGAGCTCCCTCCCGTTTTGGTCCATCTTTAAAAGAAGCACGGGGTTAGTTTCTCCTGGCCCTGGGACCTGGGACAGAGGAGCTGGGGATCAAACCCGTGATCCTGTGGACTGGCAGGATCTGGGCTCAGAGGAAGGCGTCCTTATTATCGTATTTTACAGACCAGAACAAAACAAAAACTAGACGCACAGCGAACAAGTCACATAACCAGCAGGTTTTTAGCTTGATTTCACCAAGCCTTAGTTTTCTTATCTGTGAAACTGGTACAACAGCATTTGTCCATTAGGACTATGGCGAAATTAGTTAAATGCTAAGGGGACAATGTGTGTTGGGTTAGGGTGCAGGGACTTCCCTGCCTAGTGAATTCATGTAGCTTCCTCCCAGCTGGAGATGAGCAGACTTGCAGGACACCTCTCTGCGGTCCAGCCTCTGCGCTCAGCTGATCTGGGCAGCCGGTGAGACCCAGTCTGTGGAATCCTGGTGCGCTTCCATTGGGAGAATCGCTGGGCTGGGGCTGGCAGCTTGATAAGGATTTTGCTTCTTGGTTTTCCCATCTGTAAAATGGCCTAAGGCTTTCTCTTAAACAGCACGAGTTATTGTGCCTCCAATCGCATAGGAGCAAAGCCCTGCTCAGCTTTGCTCTCCATTTAATGCCCAGTGCCTGGAACCCTGCCTGGCACATTGCAGGGTTCAAGGAGGTGAGTTTGAGAGTTCTGGGCAGGCGCCCTCGATCTCTGCAATGGGACAGACCGGGGGCCTCAGTTTTGCCAAAACTGGCTATTTACAGGGGTAAAGCAAGTTATGAAACTTCTGCAAGCCTCATTTACTAAGCTTTAAAATAGGGCCTCCCTTTTTTGGGTTATTGAGGATTACACGAGATAATCCCAAGGAACACCTATCATGGGGTCCAGCACGGGGGTTATTTTTATTATTATCCTTGTTATTAACGTGCCCAGTGACCGACTGTGCCACCCGGCAGCACTGCTGCCTCTCCCCTCTATAATTTAGTTTCTGAAGCGCAGCGAGCCATTAAAGAAGCACACGTGTGGGGTCAGCGCACTCTCTTTAATGGGAAGGGGAGTCTCATTTCTTACAGCAACAGGTAAAAACATAAATACGGGTGGGTGGGCAGCGGCAAGGTAGCAAGGGCCCGGGCGCCGGGCCCAGGCTAGGGGAAGGGTGGCCGGATCTTAGACCCGGCGCTCCCAGCCCTAATTGGCTGGTGTTCGGCAGTCCGGGGAGACCATGGACGCTCAGGGGGCAACTCTCCGGGCGACGGCTAAGGCGCCAGGCTGCGGGATCACTCCCCACAGGCTGTGTAAACGTGGCACAAACTCTCCTGTGCGTCGGGAGAAAGGCGCACCCGACCGAAGGGAAAGGAAGAAAAAAAAAAAATCCCCGTGGCCTCCGCGGGAGTGAATATGAACTCCGAGGGGCGAAAGATCGAGTTCGGTGCACCCCCACCCACCACGAGAGCCAGTGCCCCTCCCTTGAGGTGGGACCGGTCGGGGGCTCCCCCAGGCGGGTCCCTTCCCTACCAGGCTCGGATACCGTGCAGCGTGGACACCCCGGAGTTGCCCTGTGGGATCCCGGGGCTTTGCACCGCGTTCAAGTCCCCGACGCCGAAGTTCACGAAGTTGTTGTTGGCGGAGGCCGTGGCCGACTGCGCCGGGGACGGCCCGGCCGGGTAAGCGGCGGCGCAGCTGTAACCAGGGCTGCAGGCTGCGCCACCGTAACCCGGGTAGGCCGGGTAGGCGTTATAGCCGTAGGCGTTGAGGCCCACGCCATAGGCGGGCGCGTACGGCGCCGAGTCCCCTAGGCACGGCTTGCCGTCGCGCACCAGCACTGGCACCGCGATCCTGCGGGCGGGCGGCGGCGGCGGCGGGGGTAGCCCCACCAGCTCCAGAGTCTGGTCCTGCCGCTGCCGTTTGCACTTGTAGCGCCGGTTCTGGAACCAGATCTTGACCTGCGTAGACGTGAGCTTCAGCACGCTGGCCAGCTGGTCGCGCTCGGGAGCCGACAGGTACCGCTGCTGCTTGAAGCGCCGCTCCAGCTCGTAGACCTGCGCCTGCGAGAAGAGTACGCGCGGCTTCCTCCGCCGTCGAGCCCGGGGCCGCTCGGCGCCGTCGGCCTCGGGCTTCTCCAGCTCCACGGTCTTCTGCAGTGCGCACAGTTCTGCGGAGGGACAGAGAGGCAGAGACACCGGCGGTCAGAGCGGCCCGAGCCGCGCGGAGCGCCCGGGTAATGGGCCCTCGCGGGTGCACCGCGCGTCCTGCCTGGAGCGCCCAGTTGGGCTGCGATTCACCCTGGCAAAGTGCCCTGAGAGCCACAGACCGTAAGGCTTTCCCTCATAATCGGCAAACATTTATTGAATGCCTACTGTATACCTGGCACCGCTCTCGGCGCTGCAGTACAAAACAAGAGAGGCCCCTGCCCTTGGGCAGCTCACATCTGAGTGAAGGAGATCAGACAGTAACTAAGATTTCAGGCTGCAAAGCAAATAAAATTACTTGATGCGCTGGGGTGAATGACTGGGGCTGCTCTGGTTTGTAAATTTAAATGGAGGGAGACCCGGGCCTTACCCGGGGGGGGGGGGGGGGGGGCTGCCGCACTGTCTCAAAATTACGGAACCGAAGAAACGAATAGAGAAGAGTTGATTTGGTGATCCAAAGCTCCGAGGCACTGCCGAAGGTTTTGCGCTGTGCCCAAGGAGCCGCGGGTGGGCAGGCGGCCTCGGAATCGGCCCGGCCCGCATGTTCGAGCTGGATTCAATTAGGAGAGAGCAGTTCTGGCCGCCGTGTCCTCCCGCAGCTGCCCCGGGGCCTCCTCTCAGCTCCCAGAAAAACCTACCAATCCATCCAGGCTCGCAGCGGCGGTTCACCCAGTAACCCCCGCCCCCCTGGGGTTCGCCGAGATCCCGCGTTGGTCTCGGGCCTCCTCAGTGGGCCATTTTCCGCGGCGGGGCCCGCCTCCCCCCACCCCACCCCCCAGTGTTGGGATGGCCCGGATCCGGCCACCTTCCCCCGCCGTCTTCTCCACCACCCGGCGGCTTCAGTCGCGCGGCATTTTCTAATGTTTCCCGCGAGAGAATCTCTCGGCCCTTGCCGAGCAAGGAAATGGTGCTGGGGAAAAATAAAGCCGTTAAGTCAGACTTCCCAGGGTCCGGAGAGTCCAAATTTTAAATCAATGCCCTTGTTCCCCAAAACTCCACTCTCGTGGCACAAAGGAGCAAAGGCCCCAGAAACTGGGCCTACGCGTGGTCCAGGACCCTCCCCAAATCGTGCGCAAAAGTGTTGCCTGGGGTGCAGAGTTTTAATTTCTGTTTAGCGGGTTTCGTCAGATTCTCCGAAAAACCCGTAAATCCAAAAGCGTTTCGAAAACCCCTGATATCGAAAATATTTACTTCTCTCTCTGTTCTGTCTACAACAAACCGTTCGCTCAACTTCATTACAGATCTAGGAGCAGAGCCGCCGCCGCCTGGGGCTTTGTTAGGCCGAACTTTTTTTTTCCTTGTCTCTCGTATCTGATCCTCTCAATCCGGCATTTTCTCCAAACTTCAGATTGGGCGCTGGGCGCGGGGGGCCTCCGCACACCTCGCTTCTAGTACTCCGAATCCCCTGCGCCCTACCCTCGGCCCAGGCGCACGCGTCTGCGTCTCCCGGGCCTGAATTTCCTGGCGGCAGGTTTTTGGGGACGAGAGCAAGCCGGGTGCCCATCGCCCGCAGAGAGGGAGGGGAGAGTGGGGCTAATTTGTTCTCCTCACCTTTCTTATCAGCTCGAAGGTCCTTCGCCGGGTCCGGGTCGCCGTAAGCTCGCGAGTAGAAGGCGGGGGCGGCAGCAAAGGCGGGCGCGCACTTGGCGGGGGAGGGCGCGGGGCCCAGCTCCGCTCGCAGCTCCGGGAGGCCGGGCGCCGCCGCCTCCGGCCCTGTGTAGACCTCGGGTTTGAAGGCGGCCAGCATGCAGGAGGCGGGCGCCAGGGTGGCCTCCAGGCGAGCGGAGAGCTCCCCAGCGGCCAGGCTGCGCTGCTGCTGCTCCAGGTTCAGGATGTCTTTGACCGAGAACGGCGTAGGCGTGAGCGCGGGGCTGGGGAACATGGTGGCAGCGCCCGTCTCACAGCGCCAGGTGGGCGGCAGAGAGCGGCGCTGCCCACGGCCCCTGGCAACCTCGCTGCATGATGCCTGCCGCCCGCCCGCGCACCCGCCTTCGTGCTCGGGTTGTGGCCAGACAGCAGGTAGCGCCGAGCACAAGGGGCAGGAGAGGCGGGACCAGGCCGGAGAAGGGGGGGCTCAGCTTGCCATTGGGCCGGGGGCCGCGATGACAGGAGCGATGAGCAGTTTTGTGTCACCTAATATAGTCACAGGGCTCGAAAAAAAAAATCTTGCTCAGCTTTTTAAAGGGGCCGCGAAGCATTTGAAAGGCTCTCCTTTTGCTCTGGCAGCCTGAGATTTCTCCAGGGTGTTAGCCTGAAAAACCCACCAAGACACATTCTTCTCCATTCTTCTCTGAGTTCAGCCACTGGGTGGAGGGTGTTGGGTCTGGAATTTGAAGAAGTGTTAACACCCAAAACACAATGGGACCAGAGAGGTCTGGGTGGGGCGCTTGAGGGACTGGTTATTTCCCGGGGTACATCAAGGCCTTTATACAGGTGTCTGAATGGAAAGAGAAGCATAAGGAGAGGATTTGCTTTGGAGGGAATGCAGGAGAGGGAGATTTTGTACAATTGGGGCTTTTATTTGCTTGGTTTACAGAACCAGTCATGTCCCAGTAGTCCCTTCCCCAGGGCCTTCCCTCAGTGGTTTTGGAATGGGGGTTGGCCACCTCTTACAGATTGTACCTGGTGCAACTTCAAGGGGTGCCATGCACTGCCAGTCCCATCCCAGGGACCCTCCCCTTAATAATGAAACACATCCAGGATCCTGGTCAGTAAGCTCAGCTTCCCAGAAGAGATCTGTCTCCTAAAGACACCCAGCTCTCAGTGGCCTAGTTCTTCCTGCTTCTGGAACCCATCATTCCTGTCTCCCTTCTTCTCCCTAGACCCATTGCTTGCCCAACAGCAAGGCTTTCAGGCTTCTGCCAACTCCAGGGACTCAGGGCCCCAAACCGGGTTTAGCTATCTGACAGGCGGGCCTCCTCTGAGCCCAGCTGGGCCAAGATTTCTCTAAAGCCTCTGGGCTGCCTCCGAGTGGGGTGCTTGGCAGCAAGCTGGGTGCATAGAGGGAGGGAAAGGTAGGCGGGTGATAATTTTTAGCCTTGGGTCAGTGAAGTAGGTTGTGTGTGTGTGGCTCCTGTTAAGGCAAATCTGGCAATATCTTAGGCAGGCAAGCTATGAAGCCAAGGCCTAAAGGCCAGGGTTTGTACTTCCCTCTGGGTCCCATCATCCTTTGGGAGATCAGATGAAGGCTTTGGGCCCTCCAAGGGAACACAGCAGCAGAGCAGCCCTCTATATTTTGCACGCAATTTCAGGGAGGGTTGAGGCAGGTGGAGGAGCCCCAGGATAAGATGCCTGCCTGTCTCACCTGACTGCTGGGATTGGTGAAATTTGTCATGGAAAAAGCGTTGATGTCCCATGACCCAAGCTTGTGCAGGGGAAGGCAATGGTGGGACAACAGAGTGGAGACTTCGAGATGTCGAGTCCTTGTAGAGGGTGTGTAGGGGGACTCTGGAAGAGGCATTTACAGTAGAAAAAAGTTGGCGTGGGGGTCAAAGGCTATTGAGGGTCGTGTCTCAGGCCCAAGGCACCAGAATGAGTGCAGGAAAATGTGCAAAGGAGGGGACAGGGTGGGGGGTTCCTCTGTCCAGAATGTGGAAGTTAGGGGTGCACGTGAGCTGTCGGGGAGCACTGCCTGCAAAAGCGTGACTGGTCATCCAACACTGGGACCTTCCCTGTCTCATGTCAGACCCAAGTTCCCAGGGCCTATGGCCTCGAAGTAAAGCGAAGGGAAGCCCAGCTCCGCAGGGCGTCCTGAGGGGCTCACAGGCTGCGGGCCTTTGCTCTGACCCCCGACAGGCTTAGCCTGGCTTCCAGGCGCCAGCCACAAGGCCCAGGCTGCAGCGGAGGAAACGTGCCTCGAATTTTCCAGCCTGGGATTGTTAGCTCGGTCTGCGGAGAAAAGCCTTTTCTCAGATGCGTTCCAGTGGCGCTCCCAAGACCCTGTAAGAGCCCTCCGCACCCTTCCCCCCCACCCCAAACCTGGGCTCTCCCTTGACGGACCTGCAGATCAGCGGCTCGGCCGCGGCCCTTCCTCGGGACCGCTTTTGGCCCGGATTCAGTTCTGGCTTGCAGTTAACCTAGCTTGGGGGCCCGCCAGGCCTTTGAAGGTTGTTTTTTGGGGGGTGGGAGAGGATGCCTATCTCTGAGGCGGTGACGTCTGGCAAACGAGCCACATCCGATTCAATTAAACGTCTCGCTGAAGAGAGCTCAGAGCGAGGGTCCTGGGAGCGCTGTTAAGTGAATCGGCTGGCCGGGCGGCTCGCGATGACAGTTTGAAAGATTAGTGTGAGCCGACGCCTGAAATATTACCGTTTAATGGGGGACATCGAGGCTGTATCCGGGATCCCTGTTTTTAGTTCAGTTTTTTCTTTTTTTCTTTTTTAAGGGATAGATCAGGAGGAAGAAAAAAGTATTAGCATTTCCTCTGCAAACCAAGATTTATCACCTCCTTTTCGGGTATGGGGGTTTCCCAGGACTGACAGATAGACCTGTGGGTCAGGTGTCATGAAAAGGGGAGGAAAGAAGCCCTCCCTATTTGGACAAAATCAGTGACTTCTCCACCCCCTACGTCCTCTGTGAATCCGGTAATAATTTCTCTTGGCTCCAAAAAAGGCCTTGCCCGTTGCCGGAGAGAGGAAACGGGGGGCAAAATCGAATAAATAGGTGCGGAGTCGACGTAGGGACGAGCCATGCTGGTCTCCGTAGAGAATTGTCCAAGAGCAATTTCTGACTTTTCTTTGCAGTCCTCACTGTTTCCTAGTCAGTACAATTTATTTTTCTTTAAATAGAAGTTGCCGTAGTGGGGGGCGGGGGAAGCGAAACTTGATTCGCAGGCCCCCCCCAGCGACGCATCTTCCTCCCCAAGGGCGGCTGACTCAACCTGGCCGCCTCTCTAAGCCGCACTTTGGCCAAACTTGCAGGACAAACAAACAATCTTCAGCTGAGAGAAAGGCAGAGCGAGACAAAGAGAGCTAGAGAGGAGAGATCGAAAATCTATCCATCTGTTTCCTTGCCTTTTAAAGACTTGGTGCTCCAAGATCAGTCAAAATTCCAGGGTCACTCGAGCCTTCTGTGCACATAAAATATTATTAATTGAAAAGCGATCGGCGCGGCCTGAGCCGGCCCCAGCTTTCCTGCAGTCAGCAGGGACGGCCGCAAAAGGTATATATGATTAATTGAAAGATAAGCTGGAACTATCACCGGGAATGTCATTAATGCGCCGGGGAGACGTCCATTGGAGACAGGCGGCGTTATCCGCGGCTTTATCTTCAACAACGCCTCGCTCTCGGCCCGCGCCGGGGAAACAGATGGGGGTTTCTGTCTGGGACGCTCGCCCCGTGTTTATATTTTGGGAAGAATCGCAACTCGTGGGAGTCCCCGGCGGGCCCCCTGATAAATGAACATTAGCACTTTTTCGGACTACTGTATCAACAAAGGGGCTGCGGCGCGGCAATAATTGGCGAGAAAGCAAACAGAGGGCCGAGAGCGCGACTCTGCTCTTCGTTCGGCTGATGGATGAGCAGCCGAGGCTGCGCGCCCCGCTCCCGGCCCTCGCCCCGGCTCCCCGGCCCGGTCGCGGGGCCCCTCCGCCGCCCTGGCTTCCTTCCTGGCCCGGGGTTGGGGGCAGGGGAGCGGCTCGGGGTGGGGGTGGGGGTGGGGGGTCGCGGATCTCGCCAGCTCACAGCTCAGGAAGAGCCCGGGGCGGTCTCCTCGGTAGCGCCCGGTGGAATTTTACAGTCTCGGAATGCGTTTTGTTCAGGTGGCTCAGCCGGTACCAAACCCTAATGCTGCGGTTTCTTCAGCGCCCACTGGCTGCACCAAGCGTGTCACGTTTGTCATCGCTCATTCTCTTATCCCTATTGCCCAGCAGAGAAGGGGGCTCAGAGAGGTAAAGTGACTTGCTCAAGGTCACACAGGCGGGAAGTGAGTGTCAGGATTCCAACACAGGGTTGACTCCAGGGCTGGGGTTGGCTTCGTTGGTTTCACAGCACGGCTTCATAGAGCCTTACCAATTGGAGGAGAAGTGAGACACCCTCCCACCACCCGCCCCCAGCTGCTAGAGAAGAGGACCAGGGCTGTTGGATTTGGGAAGATGGGTCCCCAGGCCCCCCAAACTTTCATCTGAAAGGCAGAATTCTTGCATGTGTGTGTGTGTGCGTGAGAGAGAGGGAGAGAGGGGGGTCAGAAAACCTTAAAATCCCCTTTTGTTGGTAACAGCTTTTTTGAAATATAATTCACATTCCATACAATTTGCTATTCAAAATATACAATTCAATAGTTTTTTCGTATATTCACAGAGTTGGACAACCATCACCACAATTAATATTAGAGCATTTTCATCACCCTAGACAGAAACCCTAACCCTTTAGCTATCAGGCCTCAATACCCTATTCCCCCTTCCCCTTGCCTAGTCTTGATTATTTCATATAAATGTAATCAATTTGTGGTCTTTTGTGTCTGACTTCTTTCACCGTGCATGATGTTTTCAAATTCATCCTAGTTGTAGCATGTATCAGAACTGCACTCCTTTTTATGGCTGAATAATAGTTCATTGTATGGTCTATCCATATAATGGTTTTATTTATCCATTCATCCATTGACGGACCTTGGGTTGTTTCCTCCTTTTGATTATTAGAAACAGTCCCTTAGCCTACTGGTATTCTACAATCTGATCCTTCTTGAGGCCTGGGGAAGATCCTTCTCCCCTCTCCCCCATAGTTAACCCTCTTCTTCCCTTAGGGCTGGCTTTGTGGGTTTGCAACCTATGCAGCCCCACCCAGCCTGAGCTTGGTAGAAGGCTCTGCTGTTGCTCTCTCGAAATTCTTAATAAGTTTTTAACAGGGAGCTCTGTATTTTAATTTTGCACGGGGTCCTACACATTATGTAGCCAGAGCTGCTTCTCAGGCCATCTAAGCAGAGCCCTGGAAATGCTAACTCCATATCACTAAGGCCCCTGTTTTCTCTCAGGCTTTGGGCTTCCTTTGCTCCAAGGTCTAGCCCCTTTTAATAGCTGGGATGGGTAGGAAGCTCCCTGAGCTGCAGGGCTCTGTATCCAAAGTTGCTTGATCACTGGAACGGTCTCTTTCACAGAAGAGGCAGAAGGCAAGTAGTGGCTACTGTGCGTGTATGTGTGTGTATGTATGCATGTGTGTGTGCGTGAGTGGGTGTTGGTGCTGGTGAAGGGTGAGGCTCAATGGGTGGACCAGAACTTCAGCTCAGCCTTTGATGGACTCCATGGCCTAGTCAGTATTGGGGGCATGGCCTGATTGTCTCCTCTTCTCCCACTTTGCCTGGGTGCCCAGGTGCTGGGATCGCACAGCCTGAGATTCATAGACACGAAGGAAGCAGAAGTGTACCAGAAAGAGTGCTGGACTGTGAGCCAGGACAGGGTGCTGGTCCTGCTTCTGTCACCCACTGGCTGGGTTTGAACATGTCTTTTTTCTTCTCTGGTCACCAGTTTCATGTTTGTCTCCTTGATTGCAGTAGTGTATCTGAGGTCCTTTTCCAGTTGTGTGCAATTTTGGAAATATCCTAGATTGTTATCTGGACTTCCTTGGACTTTGGGGAGGTAGAAAAGACCATCCTGGTGGGTTGTCTAATCTACAGAATCAAGCTGATTAAGATGGAAAATGAAGTCTCTTTCGGTTGTCGTGTTATGCTATTTAGAGGTGTGGCTCATACAATGCACCTTCAAAATAAAGTATAAATGGTGCTGGGGAAGTGAAAAGCAAATTATTCTTACTCCAAAATAATTCAAATCCAGATAGTTAAAAAAATTCAATAAAAATCGAAACACTAAAATGTCATGGATGATTAAATAAATACGCCAAAATTGGATGGGGAGAAAGAAAGACCTAGAAGCTATAAAAGAAGAAATATATACACTTTATTGCATAAAAATAAACTTGTGCATGGCAAGAAATACCATCGAGTCAGAGAAAACAGTGCATAGGGAAAATGCTGACAATACATGATGACGAGAACACCAAAGCCTCAAAACATTGATTTCCATCATTTGGAAAGAGGTCCTGTAAAACAACAAGAAAATCACCAATAAACCAGTTCAACAATTGGCAAAGAGCAGCAGAACCTATTCATAAAAAAAGAAACAAATGAAAACCCAAAGAGGCAAATGTTTTCACTTATTGGATTGACCAAGATTAAAAAGTTTTATTATTACTCTGCATAGTTGAAGAGGTGGGAAGCAGGCACCCTTGTGCATTGTTGGTTGGAAGCGTAAATTGGTAAACCTCTTTGGAACGTTTGGCACTATCAAAATAAAAAAACACATAATCTACTTCTAGGAAATAATCCCACGTTAGGAATATATTCTATGGAAACAGGCATACATGTATGCAAAAAAAAGTATTTTCATTGCACTTTTTAATGAAAAGAACCTCATATTTAAAAACAACCCATATATCCATTTTAGGGGACTGGTTAGAAAAATTATGCTACACCAATAGAACAGAATATCAGCGGTCAGGAGAAAGAATTAGGTGCATTTACATATTCTTATGGACACATCTTGAGATACATTAAATTTTGAATCAAGTTGCAGAATTCTGTTTATAATATGCTGTCTTTTTAAAAAATGGGCATATGAATATACATGTGATTCTATGGATATGTACTTTTTTTCCTGAAGGATAAACAAAATGGTAATAAAAGCCTCTGGTGAAGGAAACTGGAGGAGGGAGGGTCAAGAATGAGACATGAGACACTTCATAGTACACTTTTTTTGAACGAACAGTTTCTTTTAAAAAAATTGTTGTAATAGTTTTTTTTTTTACCATTGACATGTATTTGCCTTTAAGAAATTTTAAAAGTCATTATCAAGATAAGACACCCAAACTGTGCACACACTTCGTGAAGTGAATGTAGTGAATAAAGTCACCTCTTTATGGAAAGGAAAGGGACGCTTGTGGCTGTGGAAATATCTTCACCAGAACAACTTGGGGAGTTAGTGCAAATTTCTGGGCCCCACTCCTCATGTTGGGTTTAAGAATCAAAGCGTGTGCACAGTTTGAGACAGGGAACCCCCAAGCTGTAAACCCACTTAAATCTCAGTGAGCCTAATGGAGCTAAGTCATGAGTAGAAGGGACAATGAATGGGGTGGTCCGGAGAGCATCAGAGAGAGAGATGTGAGGGTGGCCTTTGTCCAGCACTATCCAGGGACATCCAGAACATTCTCCCTTGAGATTCTTCCCTGACCTCTGCTTTAGTCCCAGGAACCAGCCTGGAGGGCAGACCCAAGTCTCGGGGCACTGGGTATGCCACTCCCCCACATTAATCAGTGCACTGACATTCCTGGTAGAAGATCCTGCGAGTCTGATGGCTCTGAGTGGGGCCGCAAAGTGGAAAGACTAGGCTGGCGGCAGGCTTGGTGACCCCACCCAAGCCCTGCCCCTAGGCAGGCAGAGGAGACTGGCAGTTGCTAGCTTTCCTGGCCCCCGGCCTCTGGCCCACTGTCAATCTGTCTCCTGAGGGCCAGCCTCCAGAAACCGTTCTGCAAAAAACCGGAAACCAATCCAGATCTGGAATCCATCCTAACTAGAGACTCTTCTCTATTTTCCAGGGGCTGCTTCCTACAGGGTTCCCCCAAACACGAGTGGCACTTCTGCAACCCCCAGTCCCAGACCCTGCCGCGCTGCACTGGGAGGTGGGCAGCCGAGGCTGAGCAGCCTAGGACCTCTCAGGCTCCCGGGGGCCCCCGGGGGCCTGCTTGGCCTCGGGGCGGCCCGGGTTCTCCAGGCCGGGAGTCTTCCTCCAGCAGCACAGCAGGTCACTGCATCTCTGAGCGAGGCGGGAGAGAATGCTGCTCGCCCAAGCCGGGTCGCAGCGTCGGGAAAACGCTCTTGCTTGGGCTTCCGGGCGCAGTTGCCCTCTCCTACGGCTGCCCTGGAGAACCGGCCCGAGGGTTCATTCATTTTTCATTGGTGTACTAAACAAAATATCAAAAAAACAAAATAAAACAAAACTCAATGTCAAAGATATCCCCCTTTCCAAAGTATTTTCTGGACTTGGACAGCGCGTTATTGCCCTTATCCTTACAACGCGGTGTACAAGTTTCTCCTCTTTCTGCATTTGTTGCTTTCTTAACAGTTGTTTTACAGTCACGTCCCGAGTATCCTAATTGTATATTTTTGAAGAAATAATACATCGCAAAAACAAAAAGCAAACACATTTTTTAAAAAAACCTAACACATACAAAAGGGGAAACAAAAAACTTTCAGGCCTCTGTCCCAGCTACCCAGTTCCCTTCTCCAAGGGCAAAACTATTACTGGGTTTATTTATTTTTTAATAAATTTTCTTGAGGCAGAATGCACCTAGAACAAAAGGAACACAGTTAACGTGTATTACAGTTTGATGAGCCTTAACACATTCATAAACCTGCAACAGAGAAGAGCACAAACTACAAAAACATTTACATTGCCCCCAAAGGTTTCCCTGCTCCCACCCAGGTTGTAACCGATTTTTAATTTTTTAACGTTTCAGAGATATTTTCTGCAAATATGTCTTACACGTTGGATTTTTTTTTTTCTGCGAGCAACTACACTTTGCCAATTTGTGTGGCTGCCAATTCTTGTTCCTATCAAAATTTAGACATCTCTGTGCAAGTCACTTTCTCTGCTTTGGGGACTATGTTTTTTCAAAAGGAATTTATTCTGGGTCGGTTTACAAACTCATGTTGGGGTTGGCCAGGGAGTCCTCTTCAAACTTCCGACCTCCGTTTCGCCTTTATTTCGTCTTCGCTTCTCGTCTACACTCTGGCGGGCGGCTGCAAGCCCCCCTCCCCCGACGGCTGCAACCGCTCAGCAAAAACTGCGCCGAGAAGGCGGAGAGAGCTCGGATCAGACCCTCAGGAGCCCGTCGCTGGAGGTCACATCTGGAAAAATCAGGTGCCATTTCGGATCAGAGGGGCAACGATTCGGAATACGGTGAAGAGGAAAACGGTATTTCCAGGGGCTAGTCCACACCTGCCGGGGGTGGAAAGCTCGGGGAGCTGCGGCTTTGGAAGCACCCTGCGGCGCGGGCGCCCTGGGTTGGGAAAAGCCAAGCCGGGAGAAAGGCTGCCTGCTTTCCTTCCCAAAGCGCCGGGGCGACAGCCGGGCCTGCAGCCGCGCCGGGGGTTGGCATTGGTGGGCGGGGGTCCGCGGCTTACCGGGGAGATGAAGCCCCCACCCCCACCCCCGCCCTAGACTTGTGGGGCCTCCCGGGCCTCCGGGCGGAAACCCCTGCCGCGGCCCGCGGAGCTTCCACCCTGGGTTGCTGCGGCCTGGTCGGGATTGAATTTAGACTGGCACTGGCCGGCCGGCACGGGATTTAACCGTACCAGGGCTTCCGCCCTTCCGCCCTCCGCATCTCCTTTCCTCGTGGTGTCCGGCCACGCTGCGAAGTCTCCGCGGCTGGGCCGAGCAGTGTGTAGACGGACGGGAGGCAAACTGCTGCACCGCTCGCTTCCGCGGTGGTCGAGAGCCGCCCGGGGCCAGGGCGCAGGCGGCCTGCAGGCGAACGAGCTGCGGGATCCCTGAGCAAACGGATTCAGGGCCAGCCGCGGGGAGGGTGGGTGGGGGTGGGTGGGAGATAGCCGAGCGCCTGTGCGCCTCAAGCCACTTGGCAAAATGCGGGAATCCAAACACTCGCGAAATGAGCACACTGTAAAGGCCCTCGTGGACGCCTTCCCGTTAAGCGTCTATGCGGGACAGCCGTAGACATTCAAGCCCCTTAAAGGAGCTCGGCCGGCAGCTTACCCTTAGCCACGTCGCTGTGGCATACACTGACAGCAGCCAACAACCCGCTTGGGATGGGCCTCCCGGTGTCCTTTAAATGTGCTGAAACGACACGGTCACACGTACGCCTCAAGTGCACAGTCGCTTAGTGTCGGTGTATTAGGTACTATGTGCTTAAGGAATACGTCAAAAAAAAATTTTCAAAGGCAACAAAAGATTATACTGTGAAGCGCCCCTTCTCTCCCCTCGGGCTCGGGCCGCCTTCCAGACCCGTCCTTGGCGCAAACCCGCGCTTGTGTGCCCTGCGGGGGAAGCGCGTGTCCCTGCCCTGCGGGGGAAGCGCGTGTCCCTGCCCTGCGGGGGAAGCGCGTGTCCCTGCCCTGCGGGGGAAGCGCGTGTCCCTGCCCTGCGGGGGAAGCGCGTGTCCCTGCGCTCTCTGCGCCCGCCCGCGTTGGGCGTCGCCTGTGCAGACCCTCCGTGGTGTGGCGAAGCCTGTGGCCTGACATCTCTCGCTAGGGAACATCTTTTGTCTCTCGGCATGAAGCTCTCCTCCGGGAAAGATAAAGTAATCGATAGGGTCTTAAATAGCTCCGCGTTTCCTGTCGGGAAAGGAGTATCAGCGCGCGCACCAAATCTGCTCTGGTATGTCACCTTATCTCCCGTCCCCGCCGTTGTCCCCAAACGCCGCCTGTCAAGGGAGACGCCACCCGCATTAGGACCCAGACTGGGGCCCTTCCGCCCGGGGTCACGCGCAGCGCCCTCGGCTTCCCCCCAGCCGCCCTTTCTGGGGTCCTGGTGGGTGGGTGGGGGGAGAGGTGGGGGGGCCGGGAGGAGGGCGCGGGGGGCGTGGGAGGCCCCACCCGGTCAGAGGGGAAACCCACGGAAGTGCTGAAATCCACCCGTTGCAGCGTGCGGGGGAATCTCGCTCAGGGGAAGGTTTCTAAACTTCATTTTTTTCCTGTTCTAACCACTCTGGCGGCTACCGCGCGCGACCTTGCTTGCCAGGGTCGCGAGGAAAATTGGGTCTATCACTCCGAGAACGCCGGTTTAGGGAGCGCCTGCCCCGCCTGGACCTCCCTGGGACCAGCTTGGGCCTCGACCTTCCCTTTTTGGGACGAACTCGGCCAGGCCCTGCACCAAAGTGTTTTTAGGCGCCTAGAGTCTACCTTTTTATTTATTTATTTATTTAAATTACAATAAACCAGACAACAATAACAACAACAAAAAACAACTATCAATCCCTCTCCTCCACCCAGTCCATTAAGCACGTGCAAAACCACACCCCCATAGCCATTTAGATAAGACCGATTCAGCCTCCCCCCTTATTTCCAGCCTCCTAATTACCCACCGGTCTCCCCCGCTCCTGGGAAGCTGAAGGGGGTGGGGTAGGCTGGGATTATTTCTTGGCTTCCATACAGAACTGCTCCCTCCCAGCTTCCCCAGGATCACTCTGGATTATTCCAGTTGATGAGAGAGGACCACCCACTAAAATACAACCCCCTGGGAAAATCTAGGCCTTGGGAAAAATTGGGTTTTCATTTATAAGGGTTTGTTTATCTAAAATAGAAATTGGTATAGGGAAATAAAACAGGAAAACTCATGGAGACAAGGTGGAGGGCATTTCTATTTCCTTCTGGTTTGTAAAGCCCTGGTCTAGGCCTGCCTACTCCCTGGGCCTTCCTGTATTATCTTAGCTTTAATGAAAAACAAAACAACGAATTTGATGATTATCAGTAACTGCAGGGTGGTGGGAGGTAAGGGTGGGGGTGGTTCCCCCTCCCCCCCCCCAGGACAGGGTCCCCTAGGGAGGGCTACCTTTGAATGGGTAGCACTTTTGTTAGAAGGAGCCCAGTGGGTCTAATGGGTCTACTGTTTCTTTTTCTCTTACAGTTGTGGGAGGTGAGGGGTCATCACTTTAAATATAGGGAAGTTGAGACTTTTAGATCAAGCTTGGACTCAAAGGTGGACCCCCCCCTGCCCCCACCCCCCCAGTACCTTGCTTTCCTCCTCTAGGCAGCAGTCACCTGCTGGGAGCTTTTCTAAATGGAAAACTGTACTGCCTTTCATTGGAAATGGGGAGGGCACTGGGACTGTCCTTAGCCAATTCCTGGATCCTGAGCACAGCAGTGACTTTGGGAGATGCTGCTTTGGGGGTGAGAAAGTGAGTTTTACTTGTTCCTGTGATAGACGTTGGCTTCCCCAGTATGCATCCTTTTCGGGGCTTACAATTTTTAGTCAATATTATGTCCATGAGATTCAATCGTGTTGTGGTATATAGTTTTAGTTAGCTCCTTTTCATTGCTGTATAAGTTTTCTTGTCTGAATTTACTGCTATTTATCCATTCTCTGTTGATGGACATTTGAGTAGTTTCCAATTTTAGGCTATTATGAACAGTGAGTGCTGCTATGAACATTCTAGTACGTGTCTTTGGGTGAACATATGTAACTATTTCTACTGGGTATATATAACCAGGAACGGAATTGCTGGATCATAGGATATTCATAAAATCAACCCCTTCATAGTTTTCCGAACTGGTTATATCACTTTGCCCACATAGCAGCAGCATATGAGAATTTCATTTGCTCCAGATCCCCAGTGACACTTGATATTGTGAGTTTTTAATTTTAAGCCATTCTGATAGAGCTGTAGGGCTACCTCATTGTGATCTTATTTTGCATTTCCCTAATTACCAATAAAATTGCACACCCTTTTACATTTTCATTTTCATTTAGAATATCTTCTTTTTGTGATGTGCTTTCTGAAATCTTTTGCTTTTTTCTCTGTAAAAGTTTTTTATATATTCTGTATTTGAGTCCCTTGTTGGACATATGTATGTTGTGAATACCATTTACCAGTCTGCGGCTTGCATTTTTGCTCTCTGAATGACTTCACACCCATTGTTGGCTCTCATCTTGTGACATGTTTCTGACCTTGAGCTAGGAGCATTGCTAGTCTGTATGTAAACCTGGAATATCTGTGGCTGAAATATCTTTTTGGGCTCTGGATGACCAGCCCTACCATCCATGGTAAATTCTTTGAAGATAGAATCCACATCTGATTCTGCTTGTTTCTCTTACAGTTGCTAGTACATGTGTTTTAGTGATTTGTTAAATGGGAGAAAACCCAACAGAACACTTTGGATTTGAAGGAGAGACCCAAATTCACTATTACATATGCATTTTTTATACATAGTGGTGAGTCATATCTATAGGGAACAATTTAAACAGAAAAACTTAAGCCCCATGAGTTTTTAAAACACAGACAAGGCCCAGGTAGAAGGAGAGCTGAGTACTACCATTTTTACACTTTCAGTTCTAGCCCTACTTCTTCCAGGTAGTCTTCCCTGATTGTCACAGTTCAGAGACAGCCACTTTTCTCCTGGAACATGAGTGAAAGAGGAACATAATTTTGTAGACTCCTTCTAAAAAACAATTGGGAAATTATCATTTTAAGATTTTTTCCATATATAAAGTGAAACAGCATATAATTATTTATATTTTTGTATTTGTATTTTTTATTTTTCATCAACTTTTCATTTTGAGATAGTACAGTTACAAAAATTAATACAAGCCCTATATAGAGAACTCCAACATCCCCCCATTCCTCCAGCAACACAGATCCAATTCTGACATTTTGCCACATTTGCCATATCCTTGTATCTATCTATCTATCTACGATTATTTTTATGTTAAGTTTTGATTATTTTTCAAATTGTTGGAATCCATTTATATTTTTAATGCATTAACTGCTTGCATTTTCTGGCTATTCAGACAGTATTTATTTTCCTATTGATTTCTCTTTATATTAGCTAGTAACCCTTCTTCATCTTATTAAACCCTTCCTGCCATTTTCTCATTTGTCTTCTAAAACCTTCATTTTTATTTTATGCACTTGCTGATAATGTAAAAAGGAGATGCTCAAACATTGGGGAGGTTTTGTTTCCTAATTAGGACAGGCCATGGGCCAATGGCAGAGGGAAGGCTGGGGGACATCAGGGACTTAGCTAACCATAGCAGCTGCCCTGAGGTGGTGGGGACTCCACGGGACAAAAGCCATTACTGTCCTGGCCTATTGGAACATTAAGAGCCTATTAGTGGCTGACATTAGAGATTAGGAACATCTAGGAAGCTGCCTTCTTTGAAATCTCCATCCTGGCCCCTGGGCTGGTGAAGATGGGATGGAGGAGGGCATGTCAATGGCTATTCCCTAGGGAAGAAGGAAATTCAGTGCAGGTAAACCAAGAGAAAGAAGTAAGGGAAAAAAGGGTCCTGGAGTTTGGGTTGGGGGGGGGGGACTTGGACAGAAGTCAGAACAAAGGACAGCATCAGGAAAAACAGGCAGTGTCTAGTAGGCAGTCTTTTGGAGCCCAGGATCTGCAGTAACGCACCCTGAATTCAAATCTCACCATTTTATAAATTAGGGCAAGTTTGTTGAACCTCCCTGAGCCTCAATGTCCTCATCTTTAAAATGGGATTATATTGGTATTTCCTCAAAAGATTATCATATGAGAATTAAACAAGATAATATTGTGAAACATGGCCCAAAAATTCCTCGACTCTCCCCCCATAGAGAGGTGGGGTCTATGTCTTTGCCTTTTGAATCTGGGTAGGTTTGGATAGAACCTGGTAGAAGTGACATGAAGTGACTTACGTGGCTAGGTTGGAAAAAGCCATACAACATCTTCCTTTTTTGCTGGAACACTTAATCTTGAGGTTCTGAGCTCCTTTGTAAAAATCTGGTTACTCAGAGCCACTATGATATGAGGAAGTTCAAGTCACAGGGGAAGGGCACATGGAGGGACTCAGTCTGACAGTCCCTAGATGAGCCAGCCTTTAAGGCATCCAGTGTTAGTGCCAGACATGTGAGTGAAGAAGCCTCCAGGTGATTCCAGTACCCGGCAGCCTCAGTTTTTAACAGTTTGAGGATTCAGGCATTGTGGAGCAGAGACAAACCATCCTTGCTATGCCCTATCAAATTCCTGACCCAGAGAATCAGTGAGCATAATAAAATGGTTCTGTCATGCCACTAAGTTTTGGGGTAGTTTATTTTGCAGCAATAGATAACCAGAACATAGTGCAGGCAAAATGGGTCAGCATACTGTTTGCTCTGTAGTAGATGCTCAATAAAACAGTAGCTCTTAGCAATCTGATCGGTAACAGAGTTGTCCTGGCTGGGAAGACCAAAAGGCTGTAAGGGGAGAAAAAGCAGAGGGGGCTGCTCTAGGAAATATGATCCCACAGTGATCTCAAGCCTTCCACCTGGACTTTATTTTGGCTCCAATTTGAGGTCCCCTTCCTCCCTCCTCCCATCCAAGGTTCACAACTGAAAATAGCCACAAGTGGAGATGGTGGGAGGGCCTTAGAGTCTTCTCTTTTTGCCCCCCCCCCTCCCCGTTAAATTCTAGAGTAGTGTTGGCATGGGTTGTAGACTGGAGCGGAGGTGGAGAGCATCGAGAAACCACCTTGTTTGCTGCAACTATAAAACCATAATAATACAGTGATCATAAAAGCGATGTGTAGAATAATAGGAAGGCCTTGCCTCTGTGCCATGCTTTTCCTTTACAAAGTGCCTTGCCCCTCCCCGGTCTACAGGCGTCTGAGAGCAGAGACTGCTCCAGCACACTTCTTGGCAGTTGGGAGCGTTTGACAAATGCTTG